>CAUYLG010069891.1:0-21956 GCA_963573385.1 Cacajao melanocephalus
GCCGAGAAGCGCCGTGCTGGGGCACCGGCAAAATAGCCGCGCCAGCCAAAAAAGTCGCGCTGGCGACCGGTGTGGCTCCTCCGCCGGGAATCTCCCAGTCTGTGGGCAACAAAAATTCGTCTGAAAGTGCGGCGTCCACTCGCTCTCTGCGCTTTCACTGGGAGCTACAATACTGAGCTGTTGTTAATTGGCCATCTTGGATCTCTCCGAGAAATCTCTGTTTAAATGCAAAGGCTCTGCCGACCCAGGCGGAGAGCGGCACACTTCCTCCTGACAACACCCTGATGCCTCTTATCATTTTGATGAATCGGCAGAAATTAGCACTCGGCTTCATTTCTTGCCTCTCTCATTGGAAAAATCCACATACTTTATATTCTGCTTATGCCAATGTTTTTAAACAAACCTTTCTATCTTATGTGCATAATATCAAAATATTGTTTGAATCTCATATTCATTTATCTTGATTCATTTCAAGCTCAGAGATAACGTGATCATTGAGATAAGCCAAAACCTCCTATGACCCCCAAATTCCTCTGCTCTGTGAAACCTGGGCCTCTCTGAGTGACGAATAGATGCTTTCATCATCACTGATGCTGGCAGTGTCAAAGATGCTGGGAGAGAGGCCTCAAACAGACCAGTCTATGCATTCCTTCCAGAACTGGAGGTATTTCTCCTATAACTTAATGCTAGATTAGAGACTTCTGTACAACTTGCTATGTGCCAGGCATCATTCTGAGCATTTTATATATGCTATTTCTTATAACCACTGCATGAAGTAAATAATAGTGTTATCCTCATTTTACAGATAAGAAGTGAGGTGCAGAGAGGCAAATTATACACCCAAGGTTCTGCAAGTAGGTGGCAGAGCCTGGATTCAGGCCAAGCAGTTCAGATCTGGACTCAGGCTGTG
This sequence comes from Cacajao melanocephalus, assembly GCA_963573385.1. NCBI lineage: Eukaryota > Metazoa > Chordata > Mammalia > Primates > Pitheciidae > Cacajao > Cacajao melanocephalus. The sequence continues at coordinate 911 of CAUYLG010069891.1, forward strand.
CTACCTCCCAGTTGAGTGAGAGTGACTGGCTGGGGAATGCATGAATGTGTGAATGATTGAGTCAACAAATGAACAAGTTTGTCCCACGTGGTCCTAAGGTGTGGGGAGGACCCCGTCAGCCCGGGAGCTCCATGGTGCCTGGGGTCTATCTGGGACCTGAGGCCTTGTTCCTGGCCAGGACTTGCTTTTCCATGGATGTCATGGTTGCTGGAATGTAGTATCAGGAGTTCAGAGTTGGGAGGCAGGAAACCTGCCTTCTTGTTTTGGCTGTACTTGCCAACTTGCTCTGTGTTCTCAGGGGAATCAATGACCTATTTCCCTTTCCCTAAATGAGAGAGTTCAACAAGAATCATTTCTAATATTTCACAATGCCATATGCTGGCTTGTCTGAGTGAAAGTCAGTTGGCAAGGCTAGAAAAGTCCAGCTCTGATCTTGAGACTGATTTTGGAGACCGTCCTCATCCCCACTTAGGAAAAGCACAGGGCCTCAGGCCTCTAAGGGATCTCCACGGACAGGTTTTGTATGGGCCATTTACAGTCTGTATACTGTAAACATGTATATTCACCTCACAGCTTGGGAGTCAACTTGTGTTGACTCTTGAGTTTAATAAGTAAAGGATAAAAGTGAATGTTTAGTTAGATATCCCTGTCTTCAGAGCTGAAGCAAAGCTCTGTACAAAGTAGGAATTACAGGGAGTGTGAAAATACACCTTCAAAAGTTTAATAATGCCCTAGAGAAAACCTAGTTCATTTTACAAAAGGGGAATTTAAAGTCAAATAGCTCCATTCATTCTATGAAACCAGGTTTCCTCGCGGAAGTATTCATCATCTGTGTGGGTTTCAGAGATCGGGGTCGGGACTCCAGTAATCCTGCTGCAAACATCTCCATAGATCTTCAAATACCAATGGCTTTGCCCTGAAGTCCACCCAGTTTGGCTTTGCAATATCTGTTATAAAAGTTTTGCTTCCTATCTCTATGGGTGATTCAAGTTGGAAAGAGTGAAGTTAGCTCTTCTTTTCATTTAACAGGGGCATGAACATGTGTAAATTCTCTGCATTTGTCCCGAGCCCCTGGTTCTTCCCATTAGTAGGAACTGAGCTGTGTTGTTGTCTGAGAGCCTGGCACAGCACAGGGCATGCCGCCCACATCACAAGTCACACGGGGCATTCCCTGGTGAACAGCTCTTCAGTTACTGCTGAACTTGGGGTAATGGCTGGGATTGTTTCAAATATACGCTAGTGCTGGAGAGACAATATATTGGGGAGGGAGCATCTTGCATTTGCAAATTTTGCCCAATTTTCTCTTGAGACAGCTTCGTCTAAACCAGTCTTCCTGATGAGGAGGCAGCTAGGACGGTCCTGCAGGCACACCCTGGTCAAAAACATTTCCACACTGAAACACCAACTACCTGCAGTTGTTAGAGTGAGAAGGAAGTTTAGGTAGATGGACTAGAGGATAATAACTATGATTAGCATTCAGAGAAATTAAAAACTGCCATTTATTCCACAGCCAAGGGACATAATGAAACCAAGGAATATGACTGCCTTGCTACAGCGCTTGAGAAAAGATCCATTTCCTCATTTGCCAAACGTGAGTTGATGTTTTACTCCCCATCACAGGCTGGGCTGCGGCAGAGATGACAACTGAGTCACGTAAGGGAGATGGGCACAATGGACGCCTACGCTTGGGTTGGCCATGCGCAGTGGGTGCGCGTGCTCAGGGCCCTTCTGGGGCTGCAGGCAGGCCTGACTTCCTGAAGGAGGCGCTGTGGATCCAGTACCACGGATGCGGAAGGCCAGGCCTGGGACCAGGGGAGCGCTCTGCAGAAGCTGGGTGTTGGCCAAGGTCACGGCCCCAGAGAACACTGTAGGGGTAGCATTGTGTCTCTGCATTGTGTCGCTGCAGCCGGGGAGAGCAGGCAACAAGGCCTGAAAGGTGAGCTGAGACAGATCCCTCAGGGCGCGGCACATGGCTTGGCCTCTCAGCTGCGTCTGTAGGCACAGAGGAGACTCTGAAGAATTTTTTTAATTGAATTTTTTATTGTGATTTTAAAAATACATACATATTCACATAATATATACATATTTTATGAATATTTAATATATGAAACAAAATATAAATTTTATTTAAAAAATGTTTTATATATAACATGTTTTATATATAACAACATTGTATACCATGTGTACAATATTTTATATAATTTTTATTTTATATATAATATACATATTTTAATCTTATAAAAACATATATATATAAACAGATATATATGTATGTAACAGAACATTTACCCTTTTAACCATTTTAGGCACACAGTTCAGTGGCATTAACTACATTCATATTGTCATACTACCATCACCACCATCCATCTCCAGAATTTTTTCATCTTTCTCAACTAAATTCAACCATTGTAATTTAACTAAATGTAACCATTATGCAATAACTCCCTACTCCCCTCTCCCCCGCCTCTGGCAATCACAATTCTACTTTCTGCCTCTATGAACTGACCACTCAAGGTATTTCCTAGAAGGAAATACAGTATTTGTCTTTCTGTGACTGGCCTGTCTCCCGCAGCACAGCATCCTCCAGGTCCGTCCATGCCGCAGCATGTGTCAGAATCTCCTTCCCTTTAAAGGCTGGATGATATTCCATTGTGTGATACGCCATGTCTTGCTTATCCACTCATCCCTCAGTGGCCATCTGGGTTGTCTTCACTTTTGGCTGTTGTGAATAATGCTGCTAAGAACGCGGTGTACAAATTTCTGTTCAAACAGATGGGTTTTGAACATGATAGTGGTTGGAAAAATCCTTTAGGAAGAGCTCCCTGCTTGTGCAGAAGAAGAAGATGATGATGTTAACAACTAATACTGAATGTGTGCTGAATATGTGCCAGGTGCTGCGCAAAGTACTTGACACGCATCAATTCGTTTAATGCTCACAACCGCCCCATCCTCACACCTAGTTTTTTGAGATTGATGCTGTTATCATCTCCATCTTACTTATGAACCAGCGAAACCTACCCAGGCTTGCAGATAGCGGAAGGCAGAACCAGGAACTGCATCTGGATAGTCAGCCTGCAGAGCCTCAGAACTCACATTGCACCCCGTGGCCTCTCCTGGAGGATTGGGAGGGGTGAGCTAATGCATGGAGGCTGTTATTGGACCATGGAAATAATCCAGGCTCAGGATTAATAACTGACCTCAGGAAGCAATAAAGAATAGACATGAGGCCAGAAACTTGAGATTTTTAGGGAGTGAGATGGACAAGCTCCCCGGAGTGACTGTGGATGTGAGGAAGGGGAGAGGTCTAGGATGATAGTCAGCTTTTGATCTTGATCACCTAGGAGGAGAGTGGTGCCATTCATTAACAGAACATGGGTAAATTGGCAGGTATAGTGGGAGGGGAAAAGAATGATTCTATTCAATACTTGCTGACTCTGAGATTCCATAGAGTATTTGGATACAGGTGTCCAATAGGCAGTAAAGTATGAGTTAAAATCAATAGAAAGATCTTGTTGGAGACACAGATTGGGAAGTCATTAGCATGGGGAGAGTTAGAATCTTGGAAGCAGAAAGTTAGAGCTTGTCTATGGATCATGTGTGTGCAATTGAAAAGAAGAGATGGAAATTGAAACCCAGGAATGGGGAGTTGAAAAGCTGGGGCAGAGGAAGGACACTAGGGTTTATAAATTTCATAACTGACATGATAGCAGAGAGGGGGTGAGGCCCCACTGCATCACTGCATGTGCATTTATCCGCACTGTGCTCCCTTCTAGGGGAAAACCAATGATTAGGGCCTGGGTCAACAAAGAGGAGACAGCACGCACTTGGTGGGAAGCCTCAGAAGGGTCGGAGGATATGGAAGCCAAGGTGGAGGAAATATTTCTATGGAAGGGGTAGGAGCAGAGACCAGCTAGCCCTGGACTGAGGCGTAAAGGAGAGTGTGGGTGTACACGGAGTATAGACGTCAGAAGTGGGTGTCTGGGGACTAGGGGGGTACACAGTGGCTCCTAGGGTCTGGCCTGTGGGAGGCAAATGGAAGATCTTGAGCTCGTTTGCAGATAAATGTACAAAAACCAGTGCAGAAGCGTGGTCGGGGGTTCAGGCCCGGGAGGTCAGAAGACAAGAGGAGGAGCTCATGTTTATGAGCATTCACCTTCAGTAGAGGAGGGCTGCCAGCTGCCTGAGGCCGGAGAAGGGAGCGGCTGGGCAGGCTCTGTGCAGGGGCCCTGGGGAAGCGGGGACCTTCGGAAAAAGCACGTGCTCGAAGCTGATCTTGACGCAGCGAGGCTGAGACACGCATGTCAGAAATGGCAAAGTACTTTTGGGAAGTCATTTGGCAATGGATATAAAGTTAGCTTTGGGAATTTGCCCTAAGAATAAATGAAAGAAAAAGCATCCGTACAAATATGCTCCTGGCACATTATTTACAATATTATTTTTAAAAAGCACATGTGGCTAATGGCATGGAAACGAGTTAAGTAAATTATGGAACATATGCTCAATGGATGGAATATTATGAGGTCATTAAAGTTATAATTATGAAGCTTACAGCTACACAGAAACATGGTTATGATAGTAAATGGAAAATTAATCCTAAAATTGTATGTATACTCTAATCGCAACTAAGTGAAGTATGCTTTCCCATAAAAGCAAATTACAAGAGAATCCCTAAACTGATACTAGCTGTTGGCTGGAGATAATGGTTAAATTATGGCTGACTTTTTTTTCTTTTTCCATTTGGAAAGCTTGTTTTGAATCCTAATGCTACAGTTCCCCTTAAGACAACAACATCAACAAAAAGTAGCCTTATGTCTTATTAGCTAGTACTGTATTTAAAAGAGAACATTGGGCCAGGCACGGTGGCTCACACCTGTAATCCCAGCACTTTGAGAGGCCAGGGCGGGCAGATCATGAGGTCAGGAGATCGAGACCATCCTGGCCAACATGGGGAAACCCCGTCTCTACTAATAATACAAAAAATTAGCTGGGTGTGGTGGCGTGTACCTGTAGTCCCAGCTACTCGGGAGGCTGAGGCAGGAGAATTGCTTGAAACTGGGAGACGGAGGTTGCAGTGAGCCGAGATTGTACCACTGCACTCCAGCCTGGCGCCTGGCAACAGAGTGAGACTCTGTCTCAAAAAAAAAAAGAGAACATTGCTGGATTGTTTTTCCTCTCTACCTGACAGTATTGAGGCCTAATAGGATGGATTTTATATGGTGTGGCAATTCCCTTCAAAGCTCCTCGCCTCTGATGTTGAGACTGAGTATTGATGGTAATAGGTGTCTCCTTCCCGCAGTCCAAAGTGTACTTGGATGCTTCTAATAGAAAAGATGCTGGCTAAACCTTGAACAACATTCCCAGCCCAGGCGCCATGCCTTGCGAATGGCAGGCAGGGCAGAGAGAGCCGTCCTTGCCAGCCCCATATCCAGCACACAGGTACGTAGCTTTCATTCTATTGGGGCACATCCCTGGAGGAGCCTACCAGCAGCTTGTCACAGAATCCCAACCTCTCTGGCGCCCAAGTCACAGGTTAGACTGCAGTCCTAAGCCTCAGTCTCTTTATATTTGTCTTCTTCTACTTTGAGTTAAATTATCTTTATTTTTCTCTTTTTGGGGTACACTAACATTTAGAGAGCTTATGAATGGTTCAAAATATTGATACAATAGACATTTTGAAATGGAACCGAAAGTCAAATGGCAGCCATTCTATGCTAGGGACAGGGCAACGTGGGGTGGAAGAAGTGGATCCCAGTCTCCTATCTGCAAGAATTTCCCTTCATTAGACACTGCTGTTGCCTGGGAGTGGTGGCTCATGCCTGTCATTCTACACTTTGGGAGGCCGAGGCATGTGGATCGCTGGAGCCCAAGAGTTTGAGACCAGCCTGGGCAACATGGCAAAACCTCATCCCTACAAAAAATACAAATAAGCTGGAAGTAGTGGTGCACGTCTGTGGTCCCAGCTACTTGGGAGGCTGAGGTTGGAGGATCACTTGGAAGCAGTGGGTCGAGGTTACAGTGAGCTGTGATGGCAGCACTGAACTCCAGTCTGGGTGACAGAGTGAGACCCTGAGAGAAAGGAAGGAAGGAAGGAAGGAAGGAAGGAAGGAAGGAAGGAAGGAAGGAAAGAAGGAAGGAAGGAAGGAAAGTTGCAGCAGCTAAGTACCCTAGCTCTGGCTTCTAGACTTCTCTAATAATTTACCTCTTTCATTGAAAGGAATCAGTTTAATAGGTGAGAAAATTATAGGCTCAATATAAGCATAAGAAAAAAATCAGAATTTAGAGATTCATCTGCAAAAGGTGCATTAAAAAGGATAATTAATACATCTGATGTTTTCAAGAGGCATTAAAATGTGCATGAATCACCTAGATTAAATCCAGGAGTGGGGCAGGAATTGCATCCTCTTCCTCCTGGTCTCTGGGTGCGTAATTGCTTATTCGGTTGTAAACTACTCCATCTCGTGGCTAAACAAAGGTACTAATAGAGCTCGAGATACCCTTATTTTCACACCGAAAATCACTGTATTTTCTCCTCTTAAAAGTTATACATAGGCTTTAAGAAATCCGAGCCATTTAAGAATCATGAACAAGCTTTAAAAAATTCCAATCATATCTAAATGAAGAAAGAAGCAAGCAAATTATCCATAATCTCATTATCTACACTAATCCACACACACATATATTTTTAGGCAAATACAGGCACATAATAACATGCATTCTGCTTTAGATGAGAACTAGTTAAAATTTGTCTTTTTTTACTTCAAATGAATCACTATGTTAACACAATTCAGGAATGGGAGCTGGTCAGCATTTGATAAAATTAACAGGTTCAACTTTCTAGTTGTTATTGTAAACAGAACGATCAGGAAATCTATAACTTTGGAAAGTAGAGCTTTATTTCTTATAAAGGGTTACAGCCTGTAAGGTGGGCATTCCAATAGGTTGGGAAATGTAGCCTATTTCCCAAAGCTATAGCCAGGTATACATATTCAACAGGATATAGGAGGAACCATGAATATTCATGAAAGGGGGTCCTGCACATGTGTGATAAGCAAACATGCATGTTATATACATCTCAGGTTCTCCTTGGGGTGGAGACGTAACATTTAAATGTATTATAATTAAGCCCTATAATATGTCAAAAGGTGAAGCAGGGTGTCAACACGCTCAAGTGGGCAGCCTCTCCAAACCAGCCAGAACCAGTCCATGGCCTGTGGTGGTTTATCAGAAGAAAGTTACAGAAGTCAATCTCCTTGGGTCTGGGCCTCCTGATCTATTAAAAGGGATGAGGGGTGGGTGTCAGAGATTGCACACCAGTGGGACCCCAATTCCCCTCTGCAGACCTTCTGGCCTCCAAGTTGCCCAGGGTCTTACAAGGCTCGCTGCAGTTGTTGCCTGCCTGGGAAAGCATTTGGCTTGCCACAGTGGGATTAAATGATCCCTAAATTCCCCACCACTTGAGACATCCAGCTGATGCTGTTCCAAAGCTGTAGTTACGGCTGGTGGAAGGGGCTGAGTTAGTCAGCGTCTGGCACTGGATGAGCTGCTGCTGGTTCCACACTGCTTATGTCAGGGCCGGTGCTTGTTTCGCTGCTAGAGAAAACAATCTCTGGCAGTTAGAATCTAGTTGATCCTTTAAATGTCAAGTGTGTGACTTAACCCTTCCCTGCCATGGCCTTAGGTCTTGTTTATAATTTGGTAGCTTATTGCCATAAAGAGTTTGTTCTGTCAGTCTTATGGTCTTTATTTCAACATTAATGCCGGTCAGTTGTGTCTACACTGCAAAAGGGAGAAGGTATTATATAACGAGACGTCCGACCTCCTGTCCTGCTATGGTCCAAAATTTTCTTTAAGGTTCCTTTGGGGTCCCCTTGGCCAAGAGGAAGTCCATTCAGCTGGCTAGGGGGCTTAGTTCTCACTATAAATATTTTCACAGCAGTTAGGACAACCACAGTCTCCTTGGGCCTGGGCCTCCCGATCTGTTAAAGGGGAGGAGGGGCGGGTGTCAAGAGATTGCACACCAGTGGGACCCCAAATTCCTGCCGCAGACCTTCTGGCCTCCAAGGTGCCCAGAGTCTTGCAATGCTCCCTGCATTTGATGTCTGCCTGGGGAAGCATTTGCCTTGCAACAGCGGGATTAAATGATCCCTAAATTCCCCACCACTTGAGACATTCAGTTGATGCTGTTCCTATCCTGATAACTCTTTATAAACCAGAGAAGTGGTTCTCAAAGTGGGGTCCCTAGACCAGCAGGATCAGTATCAACTTGGAACTAGTTAGAAATGCAGATTATCTGGTCGGGCGCGGTGGCTCACACCTGTAATCCCAGCACTTTGGGAGGCTGAGGCGAGTGGATCATAAGGTCAAGATATCGAGACCATCCTGGCCAACATGGTGAAACCCCGTCTCTACTAAAAATACAAAAATTAGCCAGGCATGGTGGCACAAGCCTGTGGTCCCAGCTACTTGGGAGGCTGAGACGGAAGAATCGCTTGAACCCAGGAGGCAGAGGTTGCAGTGAGCCGAGATTGCGCCACTGCACTCCAGCCTGGCAACAGAGCAAGACTCCATCTCAAAAAAAAAAAAAAAAAAAGAAATGCAGATTATCAGGTCTTCTCTTAGGTGTCCTGAATGACCTGGGGGTGGGACCAGCCATGTGTCTTGGGCCCTCCAGGTGATTCTGGTACACATATAACTTCCAGAACCACTGATGCAGAACATCAATGAGATCACTCTTTTCTTATTCACGTATCTTTCACCCTCTCACTATTAATTTTCACAATCTTATCTCCACACAGATTAGGCTACTTCAGTTCAACTGATCATAATATAACAAATCCAGAGCGGTGTTCCTCTCCTCCAGCTCCACTGCTAGCACTGTGGGCCAAGCCACTGCCTTCTGTCACCTGACTTGCAGCAGCCACTGCCCTGGTCTCCCTGCTTCCATTTTCACCCCAAGTCAGCTCCACTCAGAACGCTCCCATGGCTCACCGCTCACCCAAGGAAAGCCTGCTGCCTTAATGTCAGGGCTCTATAGGCTGCCTTTTGGCCTTGCTGACCTCATCTCCTACTAATCCCCTGTTCTCTCTGCTTGAGATACATTTGCCTCTTCCTCATCCTACCATTCGGCCTTTGCATTAGCCGAGCTCACTCTGCGCCCCCCGCCCCCAGAGCCCTCAGGTACCATATGTGCGCGTAGGTTGCCTTCTCGCTGCCTTCTCACCTCTGTTCAAACACCACTGCAGCATCGAGCCCCCCGATTGTCGTATTTAAGTTGCAACCTCTTCATCCCCACCCCTCCACATTCCCCCTTCCCTCCTTTCTGGCACTTTCTACCAGGGGGAACATCAAGTACTTGGCTCAGTTTAAGGTTTATTTTCCCAGCTGGAATGTGAGTCCCATGAGGGCTGGGCTTTTGATCTGCTCCAAGGGCATCCCCAGCACCTAGCACAGGGCTGCGTGGGGCATTGATCAATAAGCATTTGCTAGATGAATGAAAGAAACATGCTTATTAGGGGCACGTGTGCCCTGACGCAGGGGGCCCATGACTGAGGGTAACCCCACTCCCATGTTCTGGTCAGCTCACATCATGCTTCACCACCTGTGCATGCTTGGACTGCCTAGGAGGGCACAGGAGACATTCTCACAGCCCCTGCCCCACCGAGGTTACCTCGAGTCCCGCTGCGCTCCTTCTTGTCCAGTGAAACTCAGACTCTGAGTCCTCCCGGTACAGGGCTCCAGGCTGCCACACCCAGTTAACCCATCCATGGGCGAGGCCCAAGACTTGGCCAGAGAGAGGCTTCGTCATACATCGAGGAAAAGAAACTTGTATTATTTGGTTTGTGTCTGGAACATCTCCCAGGCACCTTGAGTTGTCGCCCCAACCTAATCTCCTCATTTTCTCTATCTGTTCTGAAACATACAACCACTAGTCCCCATTCTCTCTGGTGTAAAAGTAAGAACTGGTACTCTGTGAACACCTGTGGCAGCTTCTATGGCTGCTGTGATGGATTATGGATTACCACAGGCTTAGTGGTTGAAACCAGCACCATGTCTGGTCTGACGACAGCGTAGGTACAGCCTTGCTGGGCTAACAGCAGGTGTGGGCAGGCCGTGCTCCCTTCTGGAGGCTCCCAACACCTTCATAGGGAGGCTAGGAATCTATTTTGAGGTTAGATTTAAAATGTAGAATATGAAGGGGACTCAGCTCTAATAGTTACTGTGTGCTTATTGAGCTCAGAAGTTAATCAAGTAGCTTAAGCTTATTCTAAAAGACTTTAGAGCTATTAATATAATGAAAGGGGTCACAGCCACATACTAGGTGTGTTAGAAATGAGAAATACCAAGCCAGGCGCAGTGGCTCACGCCAGTGATCCCAGTAATTTAGGAGGCCAAGGTGGGTGGATCACTTGAAGTCAGGAGTTCGAGACCAGCCTGCGCAACATGGTGAAATGCAGTCTCAACTAAAACTGCAAAAATTAGCCTGGCGTGGTAGTGCATGACTGTAGTCACAACTACTTGGGGGGGGGTGAGGCAGGAGAATTGCTTGAATCCAGGACGTGGGGGTTGCAGTGAGCTGAGATTGTCCCACTGTGCTCCAGCCTGGGCAACAGAGTGAGACTCCGTCTCAAAACAAACAACAAAAAGAAATACTGAACACTTCCTTCAGAGTCACTTTTGTCTTATTATCCTTTCAGCCTCACGAGCATTGAGGCATGCTCCCTGCATCACAGGACGTTGTGGTCCTCCTTCTCAAGTGACCCAAGAGTGGTTCCATTTTGTCATGGGAGCTGAGTTTGCAAGGTCACCAGATTCTCCTGCTGCTTCCTCTGAGATCCAAGAAATCCACAAAGATTTCTACTGATGAGCCAGGGCAGCCTCAGCAGTGGCGAGTGGAGACCCAGATGGCTCTGTGATGGTGGGCTGCCAGCACAGCCCCCTGCTTCCCTGCAGATCCTACATGCAGAGGCAGGAGGGCTAGGAGCGGAAGACAGGGAGGGAACGAGAGACAGTCTGGGCAGGGAGAGCCCTCACATGGGGAGGTCTCACCAGCAGCTAGAAACACCCATCACATACCACGCGATACCCGGGCCTTATGTTTAGGGAAACTATGTCCAAAATTAATCAATATTAATCCGCGATGCTTTTTAAACAAGTATTTTAAAGTCAGGAGCAAGAAAATCAGAAACTAAATAAATCGTGACAAAATTTGACTACAAAATTTTGAAGGCTGGGTGTGGTGGCTCACGTCTGTAATCCCAGCACTTTGAGAGGCCAAGGTAGGAGGATCACTTGAGGCCAGGAGTCTGAGACCAGCCTGGGCAACACAGAGAGACCCCATCACCAGAAAACATTTAAAAACTTAGCTGAGCGTGGTGGCGCACACCTATAGTCCCGGCTACTCAGGAGGCTGAGGTCCAGGTATCACTTGAGCCCAGGAGTTTGATGCTGCAGTGAGCTAGAATTGCATCACTGCACTCCAGCCTGGGCAACAGAGTGAGACTACATCTCAAAATAAATAAAATTTTCGAATGTGTCCCATCATAGTAATGAACTGAACAGGAATTCTGAAGCCGGTGGAATGAGGACCTCAGCCCATGATGCACATCAGGGGCACTGTGAGCCCCTCGCTGCTGTACAGCATTGCTTGTCCATGCCGCTGGCCAGGGCAGGAGTCCTTTGCTTTCATCCGACTCCATTACCCCGACGTGGCTTAATGGAATTCTAGGGTCGTGTAAATTCACCTTATTCTGCAAGAAGACTGAAGTGCTGAGTGTGCACAATGGCCTCTAGCTTTGATGTTCTTTGTTTGCAAAGATGTCTATCGAGAAAGGCCTCCCAACCTTCGATTCAGGCTGCAGCTGCTCACCCTGTGATTCCCGTGCTGGAGAAGGCAGGGTGCAGGGAGACAAGTGAGGACTTATCAGGGCCCCCAGAAGAAAGAATATCACCACGAACTCCAAACCAGCTAATGCAAGCCAAACCAACTCACAGCTGGAGAAATAACCATGGCCTGGGACTCCAAGACCCAGTAAAACAGCAAGTTAGTATTGTTTTCTGATTAATTCTTTTCTCAGTGAGAAAAGGCCCAATAGAGCTGTCACCTGCCTCTCTAAATGCTACCTGTGGGTCCAGCTTCACTATCCCCTTGTGATGGCCTTGCTTTTGCTGTCAATGTGGTAACACCTGTTCACCCCGGGCCTATCCTGTGTCAGAAACGCTGCTGGTGCTGCATCTAAGTCTTTGAGTGGCCCAGGGCCCTGGAGGGTCGGGTTTTGTCAACATTTTTCAGGCAGGAAAATGGAGGCTCATGGAGACACAAAGGGAGTCGTGGCATCTGAGCACCTAAGATGTGCTGGGCACCATGCCAGGCCTCTCCCAGCTCAGGGTCCTGAGGCGAGAGCCTGAGACCCCACGAGGCTTTTGTTACCTGTTCCCAGCCTGACCCAACAGGTGAGGTCATGTCCCCCCGCCATGTGGGGACAAGCCCTCAGCACTGAGTCATTACCTTGACACTCACAGGCAGCACCTCACAGCCAGGACTTAATTGCCTTCTAATTGTTTTCTCTGTTTGTTGTTTTTCTGTAATTAGACTCAAAGCTCTGAGGACAAAAACCCTGACTTGACTGTATTTTGTAACCCTGACTGCTGGACCCAAAGGCGTTTTTAGTAAATACGGATTGACTGACAGAAGAATCCAGACTGCACAAGACAGACGGGTGGGCAGATGGCCACCTTCCAAATCGCCGGAACACTGTTAGGAAGCGTCGGTCATGAGGTCTTCCAACTACTAGGCAGAAACTGATTTCTGTGCTTTCCGTGTGCCAGGCCCTGGGGACCCAAGATGGGTGGAACAGGATCCCTGCATGTCAAGCTTCCAGGCTCGAGGGAGGAGAACACATGCATGACTGGCCCCCAGAAGCACTCTCAGAGGTGCCCCAGGCAGGTGCTGCGGTGAGGAGATGTGTGATGGGGGTGGGAAGGGGCCAGGCCTTCCTCGTGGGCAAGAGGAGCGGGGAGGTGCTGGGGCCGGTGTGGGCTCAGCCATCTGGGATGGCCAGGGGGAGGGTGCTGTTGGGAGGAGGAATCAAGCCTGAATGAAAGATGGGGCAGAAAGATGTTTTGTGAGGAGCCCCCAGTAACTTATGGCAGAGAGGCTTCAGACTGCATTCTACAAACGGAATGAGAACTTCTACTTTAAGATGGCTCTTTTCTCGGTGCGACTCACTGCCTTCTGGGAACAGGACCTGTTACTTTCTAGGAAGTATCCCTTCTGCTCCAACCACAAACTTCAACTGGCGCCATTCCAACATGATCTCAGCTCCCTAGAGCCAAATCAAGAATAGGCCAGTGAGTGATTTCCTGGCATCTTTTGGAAGAACCCTGAAAAGCAGTTCTGCCTAGAAGGGAAGAAAGCAGACAGGGTGGCAACGGTCACTTTGGGGGCATTTCAGCCATGAGACCAGGATGCTGCCACCCTGCCTTTAAGTTGGCTGTTCAACTCTTCTCTCAAGAACACCGGACACCCCAAGAGCTTCCCAATAACCTGAAAGAGCTTCCCCCTTTCAATTTAAAGATAGAACAAGTTGGACTTTTGCAGCCTGCAACCAAGAGTGTCCTAATATCAGCGAATACAATCTTTGACTGAAATGCAGTCCTTAGCGTCCTTTATTTTATCTATTAAACAGCACTATGAAAAAACACCTTCCCTCCACCATTTCCTCCCCTAGCTTCAAAGAAGCAATATTCTGAAATTACAAAAGAGAGATTCAACTTAATAGAGGGGGACAGTGTGAGGGAACAGTTTACTTGGCAAAAGTAATGATGGCATCCTCGGTAGAGAAGGTTTGCCGTGAGGTCAGATACAATTACAGAGAGTTCGGGATGAATCTTTCATTCCCGACATAGAGGGAAAGACCTCTTACTGCGAGGCTGGCTCCCCTGGAGAGGTTTCAATCTTTTTTAGGAAGTCCAATCAAGTCCTGGGAAAATGAAAAAGGAATAAATTTGAAGTTGTCCTGAACAGTTTTCATAGAAGATCCAAAAGTGGCTGTAACTTTTGTTAAAGTAAAGCTTCTGTAGCAGTGATTTAATGAAAAGTGATATGAACTCAGCACTCTAATAAAGGAGGTCTTCCCCCTTCCTTTTCAAAAAATTTCCTAGAAGGAACTTTGGCTGGCTGATGCTTATCACCTTAGTAGATAAATATTTGATGAGTGAATGAAAGTCAAATACAAAAAGGCAGACACACAGGAAAGTTACACTCTGGCCTCTGTTTTACCCTTGTACTAACAGTGCCTGTCACAGAGGCCTTGTTTAAAAAGACGGGTTTTATTATTATTTGTATGGGGAGGCCAACAGATAGGAGATGACTGCCGTTGAAAAGACAGTTTATTATTCACAGAACCCAGGAGGGGGCAGCCACACAGTGCAGGGCCACGTGGGGAGGCAGAGGGAGCAGGGGGAGGAGTAGGTAAGAACCTTGACTGTGGCTATTCCTGGAAAAAGAGACAGGGTAAGCAGCTGAGTGGGCTTAGGATTGGCTACTTTGAATCATTTCATTTGTTTTAGGATTAGCTACTTTGAGTAATTCCAGTGGGTTTAGAATGACCTACTTTGAATAATTTGAGTGGGTTTGGAATTGGCTACTTTGAATCATTTCTGTGCCTTTAGGATTGGCTACTATGCATCATTTAGGCAGGTCTAGGATTAACTATTGCATCATTTCAGTGGGTTTCAAACTGGCTACTTTGCATAAATTCACTAGGTTTAGGATAGGCTACTTTGAGTAATTTCAGTGGGTTTAGGATTGGCTGCTTGCATTAATTTCAGCAGGCTCTGGTATATGGGAATTGTCCCTAATTCTCTGGTGCCCCCGGGGTTGATCAGGGTTGGGAAATGTCTGCCTAGGGTGTGACAGCCATAAAGGAGGTGGCTGGCTGGGTGTGGCTCTGGGTCGGCTGGTTTATATAGGAAAGGCTAGTCCTTCGCTATCTCTAGGAAATTTACCAGTTTTAGACATTGGCTAGCCCTGGGAGGGGCAGTCCCTCCAGGGTCAGCAAGGCTCCAACATTTTATCAAAGCATCAGAAAAACATGGTTTTAAATACAGGCCTTCACGCCATAAAAATCATGATCTTTAATTCTCTTCTAATTCTAATAGAATTCTTAATTCTATTGTTCTTTTTTCTTGTTATGACATTAATTTTATTATTTTGTTTAAAAGGTTAATGGCCTGTGTTGAACGAAAAGTAATATAGTGACACGACTTGAATTCTTTTAAGACATATTTTATTATTTTGCACCTCAGTATTAATCTGTGTTTTCTGTGAAATGACAGAAAAATTCTTTGTAAGATTTTGCTTTCGTATTCATTTTGATTTTGTGTTGAGGTTCAGTAGTTTTTATAGCTTAGTGTTCAAAGATTACTTTCAATTTTTAGTAATGGGTTTATTGCATTTAAAGTGTTTTAACTAAAGACTCAGAATAAGAAGAAAGGCTTAGGTTACTTCTGTAGCCTACAAAGTTATTGAGCAAGGTGGCAATAATTTTTTGTGAGAGTATTATTATTCCTTGCCTCTTAATTTTGGAGGATGCATTACAGCCTTTCTATTAACCTTCAATATTTATAAATAACAATGTGCTGATCCTTTCTTAAAATATTTATAAGCTCTTAGCAAGAGCTACTAAGATGGTTTTGTGAGAGGCTGAACACATTCAGTGTCTGTGGGGTTTCCTAAATGGAGAGTAGCCAATGTAATTTTAACTGTCATGAAAACACCTGGTCTGCAATATCAAATCATTCCAACATTCATATCATGTTTTTATTTTTTCTGAGTAGTCAGGTCAATGAACTTTGTGTTAAAAAAGGAGGGAAAATGTACGAAATGACTGTCATCCATTTTCAAGGAAACCGCTTATTTATTCCATCACTCTGTGCCTTCCTCTTCCACACTCTTAGGTCTCTGTGCACCCTTGTTTAACTGCATGACAGAGGTTAAGAGGGGATTTTTTGAGGGGGGAAGAGAATCATAACCAACATTTATAGAGTTCTTCCTATAGATTAAGCGGCTCAGGTAGATTGTTTTGAATCCTCAAAATCCTTGGACAGGTGCTGCTATTCTCTCTTCATCACAAATAAGTAGTAGAGGTGTAAGGAGATCAACTCATCCAAAGTCATACAGGAACTCCAGAGCCTGTGCTCTGAACCAGGTACATATTTTCCCCAGTGGTTTTTAATCTACTTTTAATGATACAATAGTGCATAATAGTGATGCAATCTACTTTTAATGATACAATAGTGCATAATAAGCATGTGTGTCATATTTGGAAGGTATAATAAAGTGGACACCAAGGAACCCACCTCCCAGCTTCAGATAAACATCACCACCAATACCTCTGCAGTCTTGGGGGCCCGCCTTCCACTCCCACCTGGTACAGGCCTTATCTCTGGAGCCTCCTACCAGCATATGCTGTATTTCCTCCACTGGATTCTGTGCTGCACACAAAGGCCAGGCTCATTTTCCTTAAAAAAAAACAAAAAATAAACTCCCTACGCCATGGGGATGGCTCCCTTGGGGCATGTTTTGAGTAAGGGACCTATACCCACAAGCAATGCACATGTGTATAAAACTCTGAAAATGATTTCAATGTTTTGTAGACTTCCTCAAACTAATGATTTATCAAACCAAGACACTTGGGAGTAAGAGGGGGAACTATGTAGTTAGTAGTGACACTGGGATAGCAGGATGGTAGGGCCATCCTGGGCAAATGGGTGGCACAGTCACCTTTGACTTCATCCCTGGACTCCCATAGCTCTTCTCATCACTTTGCCCGGAATCTTCATCTCCAATCATATGGCCCACTGACTGTCCTCATAACGATCCCATCTTGATGGAGTGGTTATGAGATCGCCACCCTGAATGAGATGAGAGTTCTAGCTTGGTTGGAGAGCACAGTATAAATGCTAACTAATCTATACCCATCCATTAGGATCTGGCTGACATCCACCTCTCCCATCAAGTCTTCTGACTGGACCAATGCAGTATGATCTCCTTTCACAGACGGTCTTAGCACAGGCTGTGTGCCTGGCTCACATGCTATGATAGCTGGCCTAGTATTCTTCCACAGCGGTTCAGAGCACTGGCTCCAGAGCTGGGATTCTAGGTTCCAACCTGGCTTGGGCACTCACTAGCTCTAGGACTTTGGGCAAGTTATTGAACCTCTCTGAATGCTAATTTTCTCAGTATCTACCTCATAGGATTGGCTGAGGATCAAATGTGTTACTTGTATTTAGAACAGTATCTGGAACAGAATAGGAGCTATAGAAGCATTAGCTCTCACTGTCACCTTAAGGCAATAATCTTGTCAAATGCCTATTTAAAAAAATAGCCCCTAGAGAGCCCTTCCCAATGTATGCACATAGTGTGTGTCAAAAATACTTCCCAACAGGTATTTCCCACAAAGGTAGCTGGGATGTCTGAGAAGCTAAGTGCTCCTGTGGTAATGACTTGGTGACAAAGGAGCCAGTGTCAAGCCTGAACAAAGAAACAAGAGCTCTGACATACTTTAATCCTCTTCCCTGGCGGCCTCACATCAACACTGTCCACCGTCTAGCTCCTGTTATAGCCGGAATGGAGCAGACAGCCGGTGCTTTTACACTTATCTTACTTAACCATCACACAAGGGCAGATGGGGCTGGTAGGGCAGAAAATGACCCCAGTTTGACTCAAAAGAAATTGGGACTCATGGCTGGATGCAGTGGCTCACGCCTGTAATCCTAGCACTTTGGGAGGCCGAGGCAGGTGGATCACCAGGTCAGCAGTTTGAGACCAACCTGACCAACATAGTGAAACCCCATCTCTACCGAAAATACCAAAAAAAAAAAAAAAAATTAGCCAGGCATGGTGGAGTGCACCTGTAATCCCAGCTACTTGAGAGGCTGAGGCAGGAGAATCACATGAGCCCGGGACAGGGAGGTTGCGGTTGCAGTATGCCGGGATGGCGCCATTGCACTCCAGCCTGGGCGACAGTATAAGACTCCGTCCCAGAAAAAAAGGAATTGAGACTCAGCAGGTACAGTGACCTACAAGGTTACAAGCCAATGTTTCCTCCAGACACCATGGGGAAAAGCACCTGTAATGTCTTCCTCTCCTGGAGGCCGCTTGTTGGTCGTCCCCGACATCCCTGCCCACTGTATCTCGCTTGCTGTCTTCATGTCACCGCCTATCCGCTCTTTGCTGGCTCCTCCCTCCTTCTGACTTTAAATTGGATGGCTGTTTCTCCAATAGAGCCTTGGCCTTCTCCCTGCCCAATTTTCTGTGCAGAACCAGCCCATGTTTCAAATCCCCTTCCCTGCAGCAGCCTCCCATATCTGTCAGCAGGCTGACCCGTCGTC
The DNA here is from genome assembly GCA_963573385.1 of Cacajao melanocephalus. Lineage (NCBI taxonomy): Eukaryota > Metazoa > Chordata > Mammalia > Primates > Pitheciidae > Cacajao > Cacajao melanocephalus. The sequence goes on from CAUYLG010069891.1 coordinate 19,304, forward strand.
TGAGTCACATCTCTCTTTGCCAACTGTGCTTCAAGCATCTCATCTGAGGTGGCTCCAAACACCTGAAACTCAAGGAAACCCAAGCCAACCCCTCTGGTGTCTCTGCCTCCTCCTACAACTTTTCTTCTAGTCTTCCTGGCTGTTTGCATTCCCAGCAGCCTGTGGATCTCATACCTAATACCCACCCCAGCTCTCCTGCAGCCAATCAGCAATCATACTCAGTCCAGGGAAGCTTAGCAACGTTTCTCACACATACTTCCTTTCTGTTCTCCGTGCTGGGTCCCATTCCCTCCATTTACAACAGCCGCCTGGCAGTTCTCCTCCTTCTAGACACTCCCTGCTCCTGCAATTGCTCAGTTACCTTCCTGATGGAGAGATCCTCAAAGCCTTTTCCCTGGAGCTCGGGGTTCCTGAGACCCAGGAGCTGGTGGGACTTAGGGCTCCAATTTTGTTGTTACACTACTAAGACTCTACTTTATATATATATATATATATATATATATATGTATATATATATATATATACACACACACATACACACACACACACATATATATATACACACATATATATACATATATATACGTATATATACACGTATATATATATACACGTATATATATGTATATATATGTATATATACACGTATATATATATATATATTTAAAAGGTTGCTAAAATATAGTTTAAAAACATAGTTCTAATTTCAACCCTCAACTGTTTTCTCAAAGGAGAAAAAAAGGAGAGGTGATTCCCCTTCGGCAGTGCAGGAACATTACTGTGAATTTCAGGCTTTCCAGAAACCCACCTCAGTCTCTTTCCCAGCTGGTTTCCAAAGGGACCTCCTTCCTCCCCAGCAACGCCCTGGCCCACCTGGCTTCACTCCCTGCACACTTCCTGAACTTTCCTTCTTCCTTTCTCACCATTTCCTCCATCTGTACTCCCACCCTCTCTTCCCATGGCCTCTTTTTTCTCCACCTCCTCGTCAGATTGCTACCATCCTCAAGGCCCCTTCCTCAGAGCTCCTCCTGGCATCGTAGGAGCAGCACTCCAGGTCTCCCATTAGACTTGAAGAGTTTGTCTCCTCCATGACACCAAAAGTAGCTGATGCAGGGCCAGATGGCATATATTCCAGGGAGCTCTGCACTGCCCCGGAGGACACCAGCTATGGCAAGAGCTCAGCAAGCGGGCAATCAGTGCTGACAGAACCACCCACCATCCCATCGCAGCACACCCACACCACATGGGGGAACCACCTGTCACTTCTCTCTTGTCAAAGTGGTAAAAAGTATGCTCCAGCAGATACAGGATAAATCACCACCACCGACCAAAACCTGCCACAGACGATTTTGCTAGAGAATGACTGCCACACACAAAGAACCCCAGAAAGCATTTTCTACAGTTTCATCTGAGATGAAAAAGGCACTGGGTACTACAGGATGGTTGGTACTCACTCTCCCTTGTTCATCATCATGTTATTTTACCACATAAAGGATTTGATGTATATATACACATCTCAGAACTTATTCAAGATTATTTAAAAATAGACATTTGTGAAGAAATCAGTGGCATTCAACTCTTTTAAGGGACAATTGAGCATTGAGGGTCTAATTCTTGAAGCAATCTTTTTATTACTTAAAACAACTGCATTGAAATGGCTTTTTTTTTTTTTTTCTGAGACGGGGTCTCAGTCGGTTACCCAGGCTGGAATGCAGTGGCACAATCTCGGCTTACTGCAGCTCCCCGCTCCAGGGCTTCAGTGATTCTCCCACCTCAGCCTCTCGAATAGCTGGGACTTTTGACGCATACCACCACGTCCAGCTAATTTTCTTATTTGTTGGTAGAGATGGGGTTTCGCCATGTTGGCCAGGCTGGTCTCAAACTCCTGGCCTCAAGTGATCCACCTGTCTCAGCCTCCCAAAGTGCTGGGATTACAGGCATGAGCCACCACACCTGGCCTGAAATGGATTTTAAAGTACCTGTGGCCCCAATTGTCCCTTTCCTCCTTCAAAAACCTACCGCACAATTGCATTAGAGTTAAAATGACAAAGTGTCTTCATTTTAGGGTACTTTAGGAATCTTAGAGCAAAACTCAACTGAACGCTTAGCTATGACTGAGGAGTCCAGTTCCTGGCCAAACACCTATGTGTGATCTTTCACGCCAAACCATGGTTAATCATAAAGACTGCCTGGTGGGCCTCACAGGGGCAAGCTGCCCTCCCCACGCCTGACTTGTGCACAGCCAGTACATGACAGGCTCTGGGGGCTGCAGTCAAGGACTCGGCCCACCCCACTGCAGAGCTATGTGCACTCCTGGCCGGGTGCCTTCATTCAGAGGCATCTGTTCCCTTCAGCCAAGTCCTCCCTCAGGCACCACAGCTGAGACCTCCTGCGGAAGGGGAGCTTGACGCCACTTTTCTCTACATCTGTGCGATCCAAAATGGAATCCACAACTAAACTGTGGCATGCATATATATATATATATATATATATATATATATCTATATATATACACACACACACACACACACACAATGGACTAGTATTCAACCATGAAAATGGAGATCCTGCCATTTGCCACACCAAGGATGAACCTAGAGGACACTATAACTTAAGCCAGGATCAGACAGACAGGTCCTGCTAGATCTCACGT
>CAUYLG010069892.1:0-138832 GCA_963573385.1 Cacajao melanocephalus
ATAGAAAAAGAAAGAGAAAGAAAGAAAGAAAATAAAAGAAAGAAAGAAAGAAAAGAAAAGAAATTGATGGCATTTGCAGCAGCTTGGGTGGGACTGGAGACATTTATTCTAAGTGAAGTAACTCAGGAATGGAAAACCAAACATTGTATGTTCTCACTCATAAGTGGGAGCTAAGCTATGAGGATGCAAAGGCATAAGAATGACACAATGGACTTTGGGGACTTAGGGGGAAAGGGTGGGAAGGGGGCAAGGGATAAAAGACTACAAATTGGGTTCAGTGTATACTGCTCAGGTGATGGGTGCACCAAAATCTCACAAATCACCACTAAAGAACCTACTCACGTACCCAAATGCCACTTATTCCCCAAAATCCTGTGGAAATATTTTTTAAAGGGTATTACAATAATCTAAGTGAGAAATAATCATATTTATATAATCATATAATCATATATAGAATAATAGTTCAATAATCATATATAGAAATAATCACAATATGTGTCCGTGTGGTAGAAAAGGAGATGCTGAGAAGTGGTAGGTAAGGTTCTGGAGATAGCATGATGTTAGAACGAACAGAAATTCCTTTCGGATTGGATGTGGCATGAGAGACAGTGAGGAGTCAGGGACTATGCCAAGCGGATGTGACAGTGTACTTCTCATGGATGTAGCTTCTTCAAAGTATGGTTCAGTTAAAGTATGATCCCTTAAAATCTTTAGTTTATTTACGGGGATAAAAAAAAACTATACATTAGTTACAATGTGCACTACTCAGGTGATGGATGTACTAAAAATCTCAGAATTCACTAAGATGTAATTAATCCGTGTCACCAGAAACCACTTGTACCCCAAAAGCTATTGAAATAAAAAATCTTTAGGTTACTTTGTTGAAGTGTCCTTTAGAAATATTATCAATTTATACTCCCACCAACTGTTTTTATTTGTATTTCTTCAATTAGTATTGAGTTTGAACTTTTAAAACATATTTATTGGACAATTGTTCTTTATTGTATAATCAAATTTTCTTCCACTGATATTTGTTATAATTTTGTTATCATTGTTATATAATAATTTAATTTTATTATATTAATTTGTATAATTTGTTATAACTACCATATATCCTGAGTTTACGTTTAAGCCTTTCATTCTATTTATTCCCAATTCATCACCACATCTTTTTAATTATTATAGTTTTATAATACATTTTGATACCAAACAGTGTGTCTCTAACATTGCCTTTTATGTTCAGAAATTTTATGGTTATTCTCACATGCCTGTTCTTTCAGCTAAAATATGGGATCATTTTGTTAAGTAAAGTCATTTGGTTGGGAATTATACAGAAATTGTTGAAAAATTATATTTTTTCTCTCAATATCTTCTTTTCTAATATTTATTTTAAAATTGGCCACCTTATAAGATTTCTGATTGTTTCTGATTTGTATTCATTTATTTGTTAATCCTGGGTTTTCAATATGTAAAAGGGTGTCATCAGAAAATAATAATAACTTTCTTTCCTTTCAGTATTAAAACCTCTTATTTCATTTTTTTGCTTATTTTATGTCAGTATGTCCACATTAATATTAAAAGAATTTGTGCCAAATGAATCTTAAACTGATTCTAACAATTCGAAGCCTTTTGGTTTTGTTTTTACCATTATGCGTGCTGTTTCTAAATTACACTATATATGTATAACAATAGTTTTTCAGTAAAGAGACTGGGTGCAGTGGCTCACACCTGTAGTCCCAGTGCTTTAGAGGCTGAGGCAGGAAGATTGCTTCAGATCAGGAGTTCGAGACTAGCTTGGGCAACATAGTGAGACCCTGTGTCTACAAAAATGTAAAAATGTCACCGAGTGTGGTGGTATGTGCCTTGGTCCCAGCTACCTGGGAAGCTGAGGTGGCAGGATTGCTTGAGCCCAGGAGTTCGAGGCTGCAGTGAGCTGTTAGTGCCACTGCACTCCAGCCTGAACAAGAGAGCAAGACCCTGTCTCTAAACAAAACAAAACAAAACAATAATTTTTCACAAATGATAAAGAATTTAGAAGATGGCTTTTTGTCATCTATTAAAATGATAATTTTTCCTTTTTTACTAAATAACATGGGAAACTGTATTAATAGTTTTTATTATATTGACAGGTCTGCATTTCAGGACTTCAGGAATGAAGTACACTTGGCTAATTATGAATTTTAAAAGAAAATTAATATCTTTGTATAATCCTGTGAATAATAGTCATCACGTCAGTGCAACAGGTGCAATTCACTCTTGCTTCCAGTGGCTCCAGTTTATTAAAATAATTATTAAGGCAAACTAACCACAGGCCAAATGCCACGGAAGGAGGTTCAGAATAGCACAGACTAAGTTTAATTTTACTTAATTCTGAAGACAAAAAACATGGTTGGCAGCAAAAGCTGAATATTGCAGCTTTACAACATAGATTAAGAAATGAGATGAAATCCATTTGAGGATTTAGATGCAGTTGTTGACAATTATATAGTTTCGAGTAAGATGATGAAAGCAAAGACGTATTCATCCTAAATGCAAAAGGCTCCTTGGTATGCCTTGCTTTTCTAAATATAGACGTTTAATTGGAAAATTCAGGTAGCAAAATAGTGAATTGTTTAGGGTCCTATCGCTTTCTGTTTCAGGTTCACAAAAAGAGAAAAATCATCTTGGAGATATATTTCTGTAGAAGGAAAATAAATTAAATTCATTATTAATTAATTAGTGGACCAATTATTCTGTGATTAATTAGATCTTATTATGAGACTCTAGTTTTGATCTGAAAGGGTAACGAACCTAAGCAAGGCTGGTGAAGAGTCTCTCTCCAGCTGCCTCTCCTGCCTTGCCTGTCGGGTCTGGCTTGGTGGTCTCCTTCATGACAGCTATTTCACCCTCCCTCTCAGCTTCTTTAGACCCCAGTTTCTCCCTAAGTGTCTTAAAGCTGCACACTCAGGTTTTTATGCTGCTCTTGTGAGATCATCTAACCTCTTTTTTTTTTTTAGATGGAATCTTGCTCCCTTCTCCCAGCCTGGAGTGCAGTGGCACAATCTCGGCTCACTGCAACCTCCGCCTCCCAGATTTAAGCAATTCTCCTGCCTTGGCCTCCCAAGTAGCTGGGACTACAGGCATGCACCACCACCCCCGGCTAATTTTTTATTTGTCTTTTTCAGTACAGACGGGATTTTACCATGTTGGCGAGGCTGGCCTTGAACTCATGACCTAAGGTGATCTGCCCACCTTCCAAAGCACTGGGATTACAGGTGTGGGCTACTGCGCCCAGCCAGAGATAATCTAACTTTAAGCTTTCTTTTTTTCCTAGAATCTCTTCGTTGGTAAACTTTTGTATCCCTGCTTGGATGTCCTTTCTAGTCTTTATGGAAGAAACCAGGTGCAGTAGTTGGATGTAGAAATGCACAAATCAATGGAGGGGTGAGGATGAAGGAGGTGTCAGGTTCTATTTAAAAACGGTATCATGGCTGGACGCAGTGGCTCACGCCTGTAATCCCAGCACTTTGGGAGGCCGAGGCGGGTGGATCATGAGGTCAAGAGATTGAGACCATCCTGGCCAACACGGTGAAACCCTGTCTCTACTAAAAATACAAAAATTAGCTGGGTGTGGTGGCGTGCACCTGTAGTCCCAGCTACTTGGGAGGCTGAGGCAGGAGAATTGCTTGAACCCGGGAGGCCAAGGTTGCAGTCAGCCGAGATTGCGCCACTGTACTCCAACCTGGCGCCTGGCGACGGAACTAGACTCTGTCTCAAAAAAAAAAAAAAGAGTAAGAAAGAAAAAGAAAAAGCGTTATTACAATATGTGTAAGGCCCGAAAATGAATTCAGTTCTTCAACTCTGAATCTGAACAACTGATCAAGACAAAAAGGGAAGGCTGTTCTCAGCGCCACAAGGTCAGGTTTGCAGTTTACAGCAAATCTTCAAGGGAAGTGGGCTACCTATGATAACATCCAAGCACTACAGCACACTTCGTTTACTAGGCATGATAAAATTATCCCCTCCCCACCAGAAAATATGTATTTTTCTATCTTCCAATTCTAAGAAATCTTTGCGAAGGCTCTTGTCTGAGGATTTCCTCGGCATTTTTCATGTACTGAAATCATGTAAATCACTCCATCTCTCTGCTGTCTGACATTTTCTAATAAGAACTTCCCTTAGGCCTCCGGATGACTCTCGTGGTGGGAAGTCATGACATGTCTATTCATCTTCCGTATTTTCAGAGTCTCAGGAACACCAGGTTTTCTGTAAAGGGGTGTGTAGCTTGCACTTTCTGTCTCAACCAAAAGTGACACAATGAAAAGGGCTCAGAAATGCCATGAGTATGACTCTAGTAGTTGGATCTCAGGGCATTACACGATGAAAGAGACAAACCTCTCCAGGCCTGTGGCTTCAGATGGGGAGTGTTTCCACAGCGGGCCCTTGTGAAACTCCTTTTTGTAACATAAAGAAGATACTGCATATGGTGTGTGGGTGATCCTTTAATTTTCCAGGTACCATTTCTAGGGATAGATGCTTCCTCCTCTTTATTTTGCTCTGTTCTGTCTTCCTCTCCTTTTTTCCCTCAGTTCCTTTGCCCCCACCCCATGCCCTGCCACCACTCTCCCTTCCTCCTTTTCTTCCTCCTTCTCTTCATCAGGTGTTTACAAAGTGGCCCTTGCCGGCCCTGCCCTGTGCTAGACTCTTTGGACGTAATGGGGAGCAAAGCGGCCACTGCTCTACTCTACTGTCATGGAGCTTCCAGTCTAGTGAAGGAAGATAAATTAACCAAATGATCACACAAATCAAAATGTAACCACAAACGTGACAACTGCTGAGAAAAGAGATACAGAAAGCCGTAGAAGACCCAAACTGGGGAATCTGGGGAAGTTTTCCTGTGATGCTGATTTGAAGTAAGACCATAAAAATGGGGAGGAATCAAGTACCTAAAGAAAGCAGTGGTTGGGGGAGGGGGGAACGCAGTGGCTTGCGCCTGTAATCCCAGCACTTTGGGAGGCTGAGGCAGGTAGATCTGGAGGTCAGGAGTTCAAGACCAGCCTGGCCAAGATGGTGAAACCCTGTCTCAATAAAAATACAAAACTAGCTGGGCGTGGTGGTGGGTGTCTGTAATCCCAGCTACTTGGGAGGCTGAGGCAGGAGAATTGCTTGAACCCAGGAGGCAGAGGTTGCAGTGAGCTGAGTTCACCACTGCAGTCCAGCCTGGGTGACAGAGCCAGACTTCATCAAAAAAAAAAAAAGAAAAGAAAAGAAAAAAAAGAAAAGAGAAGAAAAGAAGGCAGTGCCCTTAGGCAGAGAGCCCAGCAAGTAGGAAGGACTCAGGAGAGAGGAGGTGAGGGCCATGGCCGCTGAGAAGAGCCTGGGAAGGCAGGCAGCAGGCAGATCACGCAGGGCTCTGAGGCCACATTAAGGATTTTGGTACAATACTAAGAGCAATGAGAAACTACCAAAGGGTTTTATCTGGGGACGGGGGTTGATTGGATCAGGTTTGCATTTTGAAGATCACTCTTGCTGCTGCGTGGGGAAATGGATTAAGGAAGAGCAAGTGTGGGGTTGAGAGGCCAGTTTCCATGGTAAGGATCCATTTGGGTTTGGCCTGGGTTGATCATAGTGAAAATGGAGAGGAGATGAGGGATTTGAGTGATACTTCAAATGTAAAGTAAATATTTCTCAACATTACATTAACTATGGGGAAACAGGAGAAATGGAGAAGTCAAAGATGACTCCTAAGTTTCTGGTCTCCTCATAAGTGGATGGGTGGTCATGTTATTTACTGGCAGAGGCAACTGCAAGAAGACGGGGGTTGTAGTTTTGGACACACCGAATTTCAGGTGCTTTTGAGACCTCCAAAGAGAGACATGGACTAGAAGATCAGATATCTACACCTAGAGCAAGAGGAGTGGTCTGTCCTGGGGCTACACAGTTGTGAGTCACTGGTGCATAGCTGCTGAAGTGACTCACAATTGTGTATCCCCAGGCCAGACCACTCCTCTTCCCCTAGACTGGAGCCCAAAGTTGGGTGAGATTGTTCAGGAGAAGGAGATAGAATGACACAAGGAGGAGCTCAGCCAGAGGAAGTCCCATGTGAAGAGTTGGCTGGAGGAAGGCAAGGGTGCAAGGAGACCCACAGAAAAACGTGGTATCATGAGGGCCAAAGGAGAGAGGGAATGGTCCAGATTGGAAAACGCAGATACAGGCCAAGTAAACTGAGGACTCTAAACATCCATGGATTTATTAGCATGGAGATCATTGGAGACCTTGGCAAGCTTTGTAAATGTCATCTCACAAAGACATATACAAAATGATTGCCCCATGGACCACTGAGAAAAACTCGTCCTGAGTAGAGACAGAGGGACTTCAGGTAATTTACTAATAGATATGGTCTATATTGCAACTACCTTTTGACAAAAATAAATCATAAAAAAATAAATTAGTGATCAAAATCTGGGGAGATACAGCTGCAGATTTTTTTTTATCTATTATATATTTTGTTTTATACTACGATGCTATTTTTTCCTTAACAAAGACTCCTTAATAGGAGCCCCCAAGTGCAACGGTCTTGTTGAGAACTGTAGCAGAAAAAGTTCAGCAGTGGCTGTAAACCAAGAAAACCCTTTTTAAAGGTGCAGGCTTAGAAGAGATTCTGGCTGGTGGTTAGTGTTTTTCACCAAAATAATCAAAGTGGCTATGAACCAATTCGATAGCAGTGTGTCTTAATAATGCATACAAGCATATTCCTAGTGACTTACCTGAGGTTCCTGCTCACGGATATTTTTCCCATTAAAGCAACTGGTGAGGAGGTCCCAAGTCTTCATTTTTAGATGGGATTTTCAGTGAACATTCCTCCCTCATCCATTATGCTTGGATCTAGGTGTCCTGTTTGGTCGGTATCTTCAAATCTTGAATTAATGGTTGCCTGCATACCCTCTCACCAAAAGTGACCTTATTGGAGAAATTCTAAAACTGTGCTTCCCACGAAATGATTGAATTCTCAATGTCCACATCTATATCGTTAAATGAACCTCCAGGGAGTTTTTCCTGTACTAGAGATGCGGCCAGTAACCGTGGACTTCTACAACAGGTATTGGCAAATTAAGGCCCATGGGCAACTCTACTGTGAGGCCTGCTTTTGTATGTTTCACTAGTTGATATGTTTTTCTTTTTGCAGTTTTAAATGCTTAGGGAAAAAGTCACATTTTTTGATGCAAAAATTGTATGAAATTCAAATTTCATTGAGCATACATAAAGTTCTACTGGAATTCAGCCACACTCATTTATTTATTCATTGTCTGTGGCTGCTTTCATGCCATGGCAGAGCTGCGTAATTGTGACAGAGTTTGTATGGCTTTCAAAGGCTAAAATATTTATCCTCTGTCCCTTACAGGAAAAGTCTCCTCAACCTGCTCTGGACAACGATAATTCCAGGACTCTGACTCCCTTGATCTTTGAGATAGTATGGAAAGTGAAGATCATAAAGCCATGCCTCCTCTGTCAAGCATTCTTTCTACAGTCCAAAGTGTTTTGTGCCCACAATAGGCGTTTGAGGTAGGAAAGGTGGGCATTGTTAACTCTATTTTACAGATACAGAAATTAGGCCCCGGAAGTATTGACCAGGCTGAGCTCACAACAATCCTGTAAATAGGTACTATAGTTTCCAATTTTAATTATGGGAAGATGCAGGCCAGGCATAGTGGCTCACACCTGTAATTCCAGCACTGTGGAAGGCAGGTAGATCACTTGAACCCAGAAATTTGGGGCCAGCCTGGGCAACAAGGCTGAAATCCCATCTCTACAAAAAAATGCAAAAATTATCTGGGCATGATGGTGCATGCCTATAGTCCCAGCTGCTTGGAAGGCTGAAATGAGAGTATCAGTTGAGCACTGGAGTTCGAGGGTGCAGTGAGCCGAGATCACACCACTGCACTCCAGCCTGGGTAATAGAGTGAGAACCAGTTTCTTAAAAAAAAAAAAAAAAAAAAAAAAAAGAGGGGGAAAAGATGCAGACTTAGAGTCAAAGAGATTAAGTAACTTACACAAGATCACTCGTTGCTTCAGCGGGGGAGTTGAACTTGGATCTTCTGATCCTAATAAAGTTCCGTCCCCCTCCCACCACTTGGCTGCCTCCAGGGTGAAGCATCTGGCCTGTGTCTGAGCTGTCCTTTTTGCAGAGAGGGTAATCTTTGGCTTTAATACTGACACGGCCCCTGAAAAGGAAGTCCTTTGTGTGGTCTTGATCTGGTTTAGGTCAGGAAGCACTAGAATGCTTTTGAGGTTTCCTTCCATCTCCTCGGGGGCCCTTGGGTAACCACAGCTTAAACAGCAGCTCCAAGATCCCAGCAGGTACTTTCCCACCGAAAGCAGAGGGCACAATTGTCTGGAGTCCTGAAGTTGTGACTCAGGAGAGCAGACTCCAGCATTTGGGGGCTTCCCTTTCTTTTCACTTCCCACTACCCTGGCCATCTTCTGTCCGCCTCCTTTTCTTTGTTATTCTCTTCTCTTCCCTTCTTGTCTTTCTCTGCACATTCTCTAGGTTGAAGCCCCTTACCAGTGGCAGCAGAAAGGAGCAGGGCCATTTTAAAGTTGTGCACTGCCAATTTTGCAGTAATGTACAGTTTGATTCTGCCTCTGGAGTTAATTGTTGAGAGCGTTGCTGTGAATCTGGATTGCCTGCCGTGGCCTGGAAGGCTGTGAGACTCTGGCTTGGGGCTGCTTGTCTCATCCACTTCTCTGGCTTCTCTCTGTTCTTTTGCAGTTCAAAACCTTGACGCATGCTGTTCCCTTTGCTTGGAATTCTCATCACAAGACTAACTTCCTGTCATCTGCTAGGTCCTGGCTAACAGTCGGCTCCTTAGAGTTCAGTGAGGCCTTCCCGGATCCCTCAGTCGAGAGTGCCCCCTCCTCCCTGTGCTCTGCCAGGCCAGTTTGTTTTGTTCATACCACTGTGCCTGCTACGCTGCCTTCTTACGGCAAAGGATGAACCTGAACACAGCTCCAAGACCTCCTCTGATTGCAAGTACGGCAGTACCTGTACCATTCATCCCAGTGCTGGGTACAAAATAGGCATCAAGAATGTTTTGGGACATTATGCTGAGAGAAATAAGAGGCACAGCAAGACAAACACTGCGTGATCTCACTATGTGGAATCCAAAAAATTTGGACTCATAGGAGGAGAGTAGAATGGCTCAGGTAGGGAGTGCATTGGGGAGATGTTGGTCAAATGACTCAAATTTCAGTTAGACAGGAGGAGTAAGTTCAAGAGATTCAATGTGATCAGGATGACTACAGAAAATAACATGTTGTACACTTGAAAGCTGTTAGGACAGTAGATTTGAAGTATTCTTAACACAGAAAAAGTATGTGAGGTAATGCATAAGTTAATAGCCAGATTTAGCAATTCCACCGTGTCTACATATATCAAAGCGGTATGTCATATGCCATAACTATAACAATTTTTACTTGTCAAGTTCAAAAATAAATAATGTGTTTGGATAATAAATAAAATTTTCAAAAAATGAAATCCACAAAATTAAAATCACTAAAATTTGGAATTCAATGTAGATTATATATTATATATATCTATAAAACTATGTATCTATAAAACTATATTTAACCTATATAGTCATACTATATATAGTCAGTTGGAAAACACTGGAAGTTGAAAACGCACTTTTGACTTAAAATATTTTCAACTGACTATATATAATCTATACTTGGCATAGATAGAAATCTATACTTGACATAGATAGAAAATATTTGAAGTCAAAATGCATTTTCAACTTCCAGGATTTTCAGCCTTCAATGGGTTTATCCAAGTGTAGCCCTGTTGTAAGTCCAGAAGTGTACTGAATGCCTACTGGAGACAAACAGAATGGAAATAATGAACGAAGGAAATATGGAATATTAGAAAAAAAGAAAGAACAATAAAAAATAAGGATAAACATTGTAGACCATCCTGTTGAACTCCTTAAACTATGTTAGATGATTGAAACAAAAATTATAACATTTTTGTTTGTCTGATCTGGTTCTCAGTATAAATACAGGAAATATTTAAACTAATTATACTATCAAGGAGGGGATGGAAAATTAACTTAAATGGAAGAAAGAATTCTACACTTTACTCAAACATAAAATGTTGACACCAGTGGGCAGTGAAGATTTATATACATAAAGTGTAATACCTAGAGCAACCACGGAAATATCTATACAAAAAGATACACTCAGAAATGTACACAAATCAGAATGAAATTCTAAAAAATGTTCAAGTAACCCCTGAAAGGCTGGAAAAGTGAAATGAAGGAAAATAAAATGAGGACAAATGAAAGACTGATAATAAAATGGCAGAATTAAGCCTTAACATATTAATAATTAAATTAAATGTAAATTTCATTGGTCTAAATACACCAATTAAAAAACAGATATTGGCAGACTGAATTTTAAAAATTGGTCCAACTAGGTGGTTCATGCCTGTAATTCCAGGACTTTGGGAGGCCAAGGTGGGTGGATTGCCTGGGTCAGGAGTTTGAGACCAGCCTGGCCAATGTGGTGAAACCTCGTCTCTACCAAACATACAAAAAAAAAAAAAAAATAGCTGGTCATAGTGGTGGGTGCCTGTAATCCCAGCTACTTAGGAGGCTGAGGCAGGAGAATCGCTCAAACCGGAGAGGCGGAAGTTGCAGTGAGCCAAGATTGTACCATTGCACTCCAGCCTGGGCAACAAGAACAAAACTTTGTCTAAGAAAAAAAAATTGGTCCAACTACACATTGACTAAAATAAACTCATCAAACATAATATATATTCAATATAACATATTTGATATATTCAAATATAGGTAGGTTGAAATTAAAGATATGAAAAATGACATATCATGTAACATTAATCAAAAGAAATTAGAAACCACTATATTACCATCAGATAAAATAGACTATAGAGCAAAGAAAATTACATGGGATAAAAGACATTATAGAATAATAAAAGAAATAATAAACTAAGAAGACATGGTAATCGGAAATGTCTGTGCATAAAACAACAGGTGTTCAAAACACAGAGAGCAACAATTTTTAGAAGTGACAGAAAGAGACAAATCCAAAGTTACAATCGGAGACTTAAACACCCTTTTGTCAACAATTGATAGAACTACTGGCTGGGCTTGGTGGCTCACGCCTGTAATCCCAGCTCTTTGAGAGGCCGAAGTGGGCAGATCACGAGGTCAGGAGATCGAGACCATCCTGGCCAACACGGTGAAACCCCGTTTCTACTAAAAATACAAAAATTAGCTGGATGTGGTGGCACATGCCTGTAATTCCAGCTATTCAGAAGGCTGACACAGGAGAATTACTTGAACCAGGGAGTCGGAATTTGTGGTGAGCTGAAATTGCATCACTGCACTCCAGCCTGGCAACAAAGCCAGACTCCATCTCAAATAATAATAAAAAAAAAACTACTAGACAGACCAACAGCAAGGATATAGAGGAATTCAAACCACACCCAACAATATCTAATTGGCCTTTATAGAACACCCCATCAACAACAGAATATATATTATTTTCAATTAAGGAATATTCTTCTAGATAGACCATATCCTGGGCCATAAAGTAAACCTCAACAAATTATAAATAATTAAAATTGAACAAAAATGTGTTCTCTGAGCACAAATGAATCAAACTAAAAATCAACAGAAGGACAACCGGAAAATCTCTAAACACTTACAAATTAATATAATTCTCAAAAATCTATGTATCAAAGAAGACGTCTTAAGGCAAATTTCAAGAAAATACATTGAGTTGAATGAGGCTGGTCACAGTAGCTTAAGCCTGTAATCCCACTGCTTTGGGAGGTCTAGGGAGGAGGACCTCTTGAACCCAGGAGTTAGAGACTAGCCTGGCCAACATAGGGAGACCTTTGCTGTACAAAAATTAGCCAGGTATGGTGGTGTGCCCACAGACCCAGCTACTGGGGAAATGAGGTTAGAAGATCACTTGAGCCTTGGAGTTTGAGGCTGCAGTTAGCTATAATCATGCCACTGCACTCCAGCATGAGTGACAGTGAGACTCTCGTCTCTTAAAAAAAAAAAAAATGAACCGAAATGTAAAAAGCAACTTACTAAAATTTGTGGGATGCAGCTAAAATGCTGCCAAGAGGGACATTTATAGCACGAAATGGTTTACGATAGAAAAGAGGAAAGATTCTAAATCAATCATTTCAGTTTCTACCTAAAGAAACTAGAAAAAGTAAAGCAACATAAACCCAAAGCAAGCAGGAGGAAGGAAATTATAAAGGTAAGAACAGAAATCAATGAAATTGAAAACAGAAAAGCAATAGAGAAAATCAATGAAGCAAAAGCTACTTTATGAATAGATCAATAAAATTGACAATTCTGTAGCTATATTGACAAAGAAAAAAGACGGCAACAAAACCCAAAATAGACAAATGGGATTACATCACGCTTAAAAGCTTCTGCACAGCAAAGGAAACACCCAACAGAATAAAGAGACAATTTACACAACAGGAGAAAATATTTGCAAAACTGATACCTGATAAAACGTTAATGTCCAAAATATATAATGTCCAAAAAATATAGAATTCAAGCAGCACAACTGCAGGAAAACAATCTAAGTTTAAAAACAGGCAAAGGACCTGAACAGACATTTTTCAGAAGAAGACATACAATTCGCCACCAGGAATATGAAAAAATGTTCAGTGTCACTAATGATCAGAGAAATGCAAATAAAAAGTAATCAGCTATCACCTCACACCTGTTAGAATTGCTGTTATCAAAAAGACATCTGGTGGCTCATGACTATGGTCCCAGCACTTTGAGAGTCCTAGGCGGGCAGATCACGAGGTCAGGAGGTGGAGACCAGTATGGCCAACATAGTGAAACTCCATCTCTACTAAAAATACAAAAAATCAGCCTGGTGTGGTGGTGTGCGCCTGTAATCCCAGCTACTTGGGAGGCTGAGGCAGGAGAATCTCTTGAACTCAGGAGGTAGAAGTTGCAGTGAGCTGAGATCGCACCATTGCACTCTAGCCTGGGCCACAATGCAAGACTCCATCTCAAAAAAAAAAAAAAAAAAAAAGGTACAAAAGATAGTAAGTTTTGGCCAGGATGTGGAGAAAATGGAACACTTACATACTGTTGGTGGGATTGTAAATTAGTACAGCTATTATGGAAAATAGTACAGATGTCCCTTAAAATATTAAAAACAAAACTTCCATATGATCCAGCAGTTCCAATCAGTATGTCAAAGAGATATCTGCATTCCCATGTTTATAGCAGCATCATTCACAGAAGACAAAATAACGGAATCAACTTAAGTGTCCACCAAGGAATGAATGGATCTTTAAAAATGTAGTAGGTATCCATAATGGAGTAGTATTCAGCTTTAAAAAAGAAGAAAACCTGTCACTTGTGATAACATGGATGAACCCAGAGGACACTATACTAAGTGAAATAAGTTGGGCACAGAAAGACAAATACTGTAAGTTCTCACTTATATGTGGAATCTGAAAAAGCTGAACTCACAGAAACAGAGTAGAACGGTAGTTAGCAGAGGCTGGATATGGGGGCTGAAGGCAGGTGGGGGAGTTGGACATGTTGACCAAAGGATGCAAAATTTCAGTTAAACAGGAGGAATAAGTTCAGGAGATCCATTATACGACATAGTGACTGAATAGTTAATTAAAATGTATTGTATTCTTAAAAATCACTGAATCGATTTTAAGTGTTGTCACCTGAAAACTGATAAGTGAGGTAATGCATATGTTAATTAGCTTGATTTATTTTTTCTGCAATGTATACATATTTTAAAATATCCTGTTGTACATGATAAATATATACAATGTTTATTTGTCAACTAAAAATAAAAAAAAAGAGAAAAGACACAAACTACTGATAATATCACAAATAAAAATGGGTAATATTATTACAGTCTCCATGAACAGAAGAATGGTAAGGGAAAGCTGAAAACATTCTACACAAATCTATTGAACAACTGAGATCAAAAGGACCATTACTTCAAAGCACAAGCTTCCAAAATTCATCTAATATGAAATAGATACTTTACATATTCTTTCAACTATTTAAAAAGTTTAATTTTCTTGGAAAACTCAAGAAAAGATGGCTTCACTGAAGAATTTTACCCAATAGTTAAGAAGAAATGTCACCAATTTTGCACAGTCTCTTTCAGAAAAGAGAATACATTTCCACTCATCTTATGAATGAGGTTAGTATTATTCTTATACCCAAACCTGACATAAACAGCATAAAAAAAGAAAACAAAACTACAAGTCAGTACCTTATATCAATATAGATTAGAAATCGCTGGCCAGGTGTGGTGGCTCACACCTATAATCCCAGCACTTTGGAAGCCCGAGGCAGGTGGATCACAAGGTCAGGAGATTGAGACCATCCTGGCCAACATGGTAAAACCTCATCTCTACTAAAAATGCAATAATTATCTGGATATGGTGGTGGATGCCTTTAATCCCAGCTATTTGGGAAGGTGAGGCAGGAGAATCGCTTGAACCTGGGAGGCGGAGATTGCAGTGAGCTAAGATTGCGCTACTGCACTCCAGCCTGGCGACAGCGAGACTCCATCTTAAAAATAAAAAGAAGAAAGAAAGAAATCCTCAGCAATATACTAGCAAGTAGAATTTAACAGTATATAGGAAGAATTATACACCATGTGAGATTTATTTCGGGGCTGTGAGTCTATTTCAATATTTGAAAATTAATGAGTGTAATCCACCATGCTAACAGGCCAAGGAAGAATGATCACAGGAAAGTATCAACTGAAGGCCCAGTGCAGAGGCTCAGGATTGTAATCCCAGAACTTTGGGAAACCAAGGCAGTGGATCACCTGAGGTCAGGAGTTTAAGACCAGCCTGACCAACATGGTGAAACCCTGTCTCTGCTAAAAATATGAAAATTAGCCAGGCATGGTGGCACATGCCTGTAACCCTAGCTACTCAGAGGCTGAGGCAGCTGAACCGCTTGAACTCGGGAGGCGGAAGTTGCAGTGAGCTGAAATCACACCACTGCACTCCAACATGGGCAACAAGAGCAAGACTGCGTCTCAAAAAGAAAAGGAAAAAAAATCAATTGAGACAAAAAATAATTTGACAAAATTCAACACCTGTTTATGATAAAATCTCTCAGTAAACTAAGAGTAGATGAGAATTTCCTCAACATGATAATGATCATCAACAAAAAACATACCGCTAGCATAGTACCTAATGGTGAAAGACCGAATGCTTTGTTCCTAAATTTGGGAACAAAGTAAGAGTGGCTGCTCTCACCACTCTTATTCAATGTAATACTAAAAGCCCTAGCCAGCACAATATGGTAAGAAAGTGAAAAAAAAAGACATAGAGATTAAAACTGATAAGATAAAACTTTTCCTATTCGCAGATGACAAATATGTAGAAAATCCTTTGCCTCCTGGATTTAAGCAATTCTCCTGCCTCAGCCTCCTTAGTAGCTGGGATTACAGGCATGCACCACCACACCCAGCTTATTTTCGTATTTTTTTTTTAGTAGAGTCGAAGGTTGCAGTGAGCTGAGATTGCATCACTGCACTCCAGCCTGGGTGACAGAGCAAGACTCCATCTCAAAAAAAGAAAAGAAAAGAAAAGAAACCTACAAAATACTGATAAAAGAAAAGAAACCAAAGATCTACATAAATAAACTCATGTACCACGTTTATAAAGGATTGGAATATCCAACACAGTGGAGTTAACATTTCTCTCTAATTAATCTGTAGGTTTAACGCAATTCAGAACAAAATCACAGCAATATTTTTTGCAGATATAGATCAATTTATTCTAAAGCATTTGTATAAAAGCAATGGAATTAAAGTAGCAAAAACAGTTTTGAAAAGGAAGTGGTAGGAATCACTCTATTTGATTGCAAAACTTACTATTAATATATAGTCACAGTAATCAATACCATGTGGTATTGGTGAAGGGATGGACATATGTAGATCACTGGAGCAGAATAGAGAACCCAGTACAGCCAGCTGATTTTGGCAAAGGCACAAGAGTAATTCAATGGAGGAAAGACTGTTTTTATCAATAAACAGTGCTGAAGCAGCTGGACACCCACAGGCAATCATCATCATCATCATCATCATCATCATCTTGACCTAAGCCTTACACAAAATTTAACTCAACATGGATCATAAATGTAAGTCTTACTCTGTTACCCAGGCTGGAGTGCAGTGGCATCATCTCGACTCAATGCAACCTTTGCCTCCCAGATTCAAGCAATTCTCCTGTCTCAGCCTTGCAATTAGCTGAGACTACAGGCACCCACCACACCTGGCTAATTTTTCTATTTTTAGTAGAGACAGGGTTTCACCATATTGGTCAGGCTGGTATCAAACTCCTGACCTCAGGTGATCTGCCTGCCTTGGCCTCCCAAAGTGCTGGGATTACAAGTGTGATCCACTGCGCCCGGCCTGGTAAAGACTTCTTAGACATGACGCCAAAATCAAGATCTGTTTTTAAGTAATGATCAATTGGATTTCATCAAAATAAAAACTTGCTCAGTGAAAAATTTTGCTAAATGGGTAAAACAATAAGCTACAGACCTGGAGAAAACATTTGGAAACCATGATCTGACAAAGGACACGTGTGTAGACTATATAAAGAACGCTCAAAACTTAACAGTAAAAAAATCACAGTCCAGTTAACAAATGAGCAAGATATATGATCAGAGACTTCACCACAGAGAATATCCACATGGCAAATAAGCACATGAAGTTATGTTCAACATCATTAACCATCAGGGAAATGCAAATTAAAACCATGATGAGACATCACTATATACAGTACCTACTAGAAGAGCTAAAATGAAAACAGCGACAATCCCAAATGCTGAGGAGGATGCAGAGAAACTGAATCTCTCACTCATTGCTGGCAGGAATGTGAAATGGCACAGCCACTCTAGAAAACAATTTGGCAAATTCTTTAAAAACAAAACACACTTACCAGCAATCACACTCCTGAGCATTTATCCCAGAGAAATGAAAACTTACATCCACACAAAAATGTGTACATGAAAGTTCATAGCAGCTTTATTTGTAATAATCAAAATACGGAAATGATCCAAATGTCCTACACTGAGTAAATGGCCAAACAAATTGTGCTGTGGCCACACCATGGAACACCTACCAGCGATAATTCATAAAGATACCAACGTAGGGGATCTTTGTGGTGATGGAATTGTGGTGGTGGTTGCACAGATCAACACACGATAAAATTGCACAGAACTATAAGCACATGCCCGTACACGCGTGTGTGCATGCACACACACACACACACACACACACACACACACAAAAGTGTTCGTGAACCGGGAGGAATGTGAGTAAGATCTGTGGTTCGTACCAATGCAAATTTTTTGCTTTGGATATTATGCTATAATTGTGTGACTATTGAAGTTATCATTGGAGAAATTGGGGGCAAGGAAAATAGGACTGAGAAGCAAAAACAATAAAACAGAAATTATCTGTATCCCCTAGTATTCAGCTCTCAATATTATTTGTTAAAGGTTTATTCATCTTTTTCTTTTTGTGTCTCAGTATATTTACAAGAAGGGCTTATACTATTCATACTTCTTTGTTACCATTTTTTAAAATTTAATGATGGGTTTCCCTGTTTAAATATTTTCTACAGTATCCTTTCATGCCTTATCGGTATGAGATAGATGAAAACAATGCTATTTCAACTTCTTTGAGTAACAGAACACCTCTTTCTCAAGACCTGATATTACTAGAGAGAGAAAGGAGCTGCTCTTTATAGAGTGGAGAGCAGGAAGCGGGTAACGATCTGTTCGCCCCAGTGTAACAGTCCTTGTTGCGTCTCCAGCAGACCTTCAGGCTCTGGGCGTGCAGTTTGAAAATCGTATCTATTTGGAAAAAATCATAACAAAAATGCTCTATCAAATATATTCAATGCTAAACAGTTAATTGTCCTAAACTCCATCCTTACCCTTCACCAGATGTGGTTATCACCTTGGCTTAATAGGAAATGAGAATCATAAATGTTTGAGATGCAGTTGCTGTGGCGATTAACAGAGGCAGGAGAATGAATTAGCTGACCTTTTCTGCTTCTTCTGGAACTTTTCATTTAAAATTCCTACTTTCCTAAGCTGTGTCATTATAGCTTCTATCTTGACAGTTGAGTTTTATACAGCAATATATTTTCATCTATACGAATTAGTTATTGGCATAACATTCTTAGTAAGGCTGAGTTTTTCTTACCAAAATTGAAAACATGTCAAGACCTCCAAAATCATTCTGGCAGTAATTAACCTAAGCTTGCCCTATAAGGTTTTTGCTAGTATAGATAATTTGTAAATATGGCACAATTTCTTTAAAAGTTAAAGCACTTAATAAAATAGTCAACTATGATATATAGATCCAGCTACATAAAATGCCTCCTACAAATGCACATATTAAAAATTATATTTAGATCGCAGCTTCCTAAGAAAACAATTAATGCACCATATTGAATAACACACACTTTCCGCTAAAACTGAACGGAAAGGCAATGTTCTCTCAGTGAGACACGCCTTTGGCAATTCATTCCATTTGCAGAAGTCTCAGGTGCCAAATTTGCTGTTAATCAGGTTTTCTATCTCAGCTGACAGTCCTGGTGGAGTGCCACGCTTTTATTTTCTTGTCCTATTTAATGTCATGATTCAGAACTTAAGAGAAAGTAGAATCGTCTCTACACGGTGCACAATGTAAAAAGATAGCCAGGTTTTCAATGTCCCAGTTTTTCTGGAGAAAACAATTATGGATACAAACTTTAAAAATTGCTCCCAGAGGACTCACAATCATGCACATTTTTTAGGGTATAATAACTCCAAAGATTTTTCTTTTTACAGTGTCTTTTGTCAGAGCTCATAACTGCCCATCTCATAGCATTACTTGTGCAAAGCTCAGTTACCTTCCTGCCTGGACGAAATGCAGTTCCAGGGGGCCTGAGCATCCCAAAATGAATACAAAAGCATGTCAACCTTACTAATGTTTTTTGTGAATTTCCATTCATTGGGATCAGTTTCAAGGACTATTACAGATGCTTTCTGAAAAGCAACTCGGTTAAGCAATTAACAAAACTGAAGCTTAAGCTCTGCATATTTCCTCTAGATCTTTATTGGTGAAAGGAAGTGAGGTAGGAGAGGAGACTGAGCGAGAAGGACAATGTCTGCATGGCTGGGCTTTACTAAACTTCTGTTATCCTTGTTGCTTCTTAAGTGGAAATGATTCACTTTTCCGTGAAGATGCTGGGGGTTGCACCCTTTTGGACAGAGTCCAAGTTTATTCCTGTTATGTTTAAACTTTACCTCTCACTGCTGTGAGACATTCATTTCCTCATAAGGCAGACAGTTAACAGAGCAGATTTTCACTTGGGAGGTCAGGCTTCTTAGTGGAGAGTTAGATTCATAAGCAAGACTCATGACTGAGTTGAAAGAGGATCTGCGTGTTCTTAGTGAAATTGAAAAACGGCTGTAGATGCCTTGTGGGGTAGTTTGGGTTAAGCTAAGATGCTCTGGCCATGTAGACTGGGATGTGCACACTGGGGCCAGGCCTATATGCCATGAATTGATGCACACGACTGTCTCCTTCTTCTGAGCTCCCTGTGATCTACAATAGATGGTTAGCAATTTACAACCAACGCATCACGTATTCTGAGCAGTTCACACTGGCTCCAACACAAAGCACTTACTTATTAGTGACATAAATCAAGAGTTTCTGAGCCTGAATAAAGATGACTCTGTAACCCATACCCAGGAAAAGGAGAACTGGGAAGCAGCACCGGCTATCCCTACGGCAGACGGCCGTCATTCCTCTCCCTGAACACAGGCCATGCAGAGTGAATTGTTTCCACGGGAAGAAAGGGCAAACAGAAAATCTGCCTGTGGTTTAAATCAGTTAGGACCTCAGAGGACCCTAGATGCGGGAGCTTTCTTTTCCTTAACTGTGATACATTTTCGTGATGGAGAAGAAAGGCTGGGAAAGGAATTGTGACTAGCCTAAAAGATAACACGGGGGCCTTGGTATAAATGAAAACCTTCTGTCTGCCGGATCTTTTCTGGTGAGAGGGCCAACTGTGATTTGTCGCTGCATGAGATAGGCATGACCCAGGTGAAAAACTTTGGCTTGAAAATGATTCCCCCACCTTGGGCAGCAGATGGGTGAATTAAGGATAAAATGGTTTTTAAGGCCCAGAGTGAGTCAGCTAGAATTTAAACACGCCAAATACACACCCAAGGGAAGTGAATAAAGGCTCACAGGGCATCCAAGCAGCTTATAGCTCCTTGGAAGGGGTGAGAGGAATTCATTCAGGGAGGTGGGAAAGCCATTGCCCCTTGCTATGCCTGTACGTCCTCGGTTGGGTGAATCACAGCTCTATACTGAGGGGGCCCAGCCCCTGGGAAGGCATCTGGGAGACTCAGCTAGTGATGCTGTGGACCATGGTGCCCAGGACACACTGCCGGCCGCACCTACAGGGGAAGCAGGGCCAGCTCTGTGGGGAGGATAAGCCTGTTTTAGGATTGGACTGACAGCTCAAAGGCCGGCCCGACCAAATGTCAGAGATGACCTTTTCCGTGCAGTGGGAGCACTTTATGATTTCTCATCAGGCTCAGAGCCCTATCACTTCCATGAAGGCTACCCCACCCACCTAGAGGATTGTTACAAACGTGAAAAAAAAATAGGTGTCTTTAGGGCACTCTTTGACAGTGATGAGTAAATTGCCTTTATTTATAAGAGGAGAGCAGGGGACATGTCATTGCGACTGGCACATAACAACCACAAGGTCAAAAGAATAAGCTGCTTGAATGCAGGCGTCCCAGTCCCAGGAACATAACTCCCCAGGCTGTGATCTGTCAGGGATTTGAGAGGTTAAGAGTGTTAAGCGTTTAGGGGGGTGTGTGTGCCTGCGCATCTCCCTCCTAAACCGTTTTCTTAGGGACTCCCTTGGAGGCCATCAAGACTTTCCTGATGCAGTCAAATGCTGAATCCACATTTTGTGTATGTGAGATTTTATTTTTCTTCTTCTTTCACCTTTAGGATACTCTGGGAAGTAACTAACATTTTGCTTCTTGAAAGTAGCATCAAAATGTTTACTGTTATCACATTCAGTTCTTTCTCTTCCCACATCCATTTGCTCCCAAGATGGTGTGAGCAGTTTAATCAGGACCATACTCCTCTGGTTTATGTGACTGTATTTTTAGATGAACACTTCTTTCTTTCAATTTCCTTCTTTTACAATGCCATGCCAAAATGAAAAAGGAGATGGGGGAGTCTCTTTCGCTTCACATGAATCAGATTGTTGTATCCTTTCCAGTCAGTATCATCAAAGTCAGTGTCAGATAAACGAACAGCCTTCAAGCTAAAAACAGCACTGCACCGAGAAAACCAAAGCCTTTGTATCCTCATATCCTCAAGAAGACCAGCACCTGTGCCTGTTGCCCACCCATCACTATGTCTTAGTCTGTTAGGGCTGCTATAACAAAAAAGCATAGACCGGGTAGCTTACAAACAACAGAAATTTATTTCCTACGGTTCTACAGGCTGGGAAGTCCAAGAACAAGGCACCAGCAGAGTCCATGTCTAGTGAGGGTTTGCTTTCTGGTTCATCCATGGTGCTTTCTTGCTGTGTCTTCACATGGAGGGAGGGACTACCTAGCTCTCTGGCATCTCTTTTATAAGGGCCTGAATCCCATTTATGGCCTAATCACCTCCCAAAAGCCCCACTTTCAGATACTATCACACTGGGGATTAGATTTCAACATTTGAATTTGAACCAACATTCAGACCATGACAGTGTGGTTGAACTGTCCATACCCCTAACCAAAGCTGGACCCTCCTCTTGCACCCTGCTTGTCTACTCACAGGCACCTCTCCAAGCTCTTCCTTATGCCATTCCTTTGCTCAGATTTTCTTTCCATCTTAAAAAAATTTATATTGACCCCACTCTGGGTTTTACTTCATTTCTGTTCTCCCTTTATAGCAAAACATCTCAAAAGAGTATTTAGTACTTTCCCCAAATCCTCCCTTCTGTTTTCTTAAACATGATTGATTCATTTGAGCTTTTGATCCCAAAACTTCACCAAAATGACTCTTGCAAATGTCACCAATGCCCCCATGTTGTTTACTTGACAACATTTGCACATTTGGCACAGTTTCTCACTCCTGCCTCTGGGAAACTATTTGCTTGACTTTCGGGGGCCCCACATTCTCCTGGTTTTCTCTGCTTTCCTCCCTTTTATCTGTTTATTTGCTGTCACCATCTCATCTTGCTGACCTCTTGCTTGGAATGCCCATAGCTCCAACCCCTGATGATCTCATCCATGGTCATAACTTTAAATTTCATTGTAGTAACTGTGGTGTCTTTTATTTTCTGTATGCTGATGCTTTGACATCTGGGGCCTGGCTGACCCTGGAGGGACTGCTTCTCCCAGGGTTAGCCAATTCCTAGAGATAGTAAACAACGCTCTCAAATGCCAACCAAACCAAGCCAGAGCCCATATCCTCCATTTCCTCATCTGAGCTTTTACACCCTGGGCCACTGCCCACATGCTTCAACGACCCCATGACCAGATACCAGACAACAAGGGACGGCCTCTACACACAGAGCCCACTGAAATGATTCTAACTAGCCGATCTGAAATGTGCTCACTCTGCCTCACCCGTTCTTTCTCAGGGAAACCACAGTGAAGGCTGTCACCTACAATTTCTCTCTCTCTCTGCCCTCCCAACTCACTTCGGTGCTTCCCCATGTGGCCCTCCTTGGCCTGCCATGCCACCTGTTTCTAGGGATCTGTGAGTATAATACACTTCTTCCTTCATGACAGTGCTGTGCATGTCTGTGTATCTTACCACGACTGAGTAAAACAAACCCCAGGTACACTTAAAACAATAAACATACACCACCCACTTTAAACTTACTTTTCTATCCCCAACTTCAGTACACTACTCATGCCTATATCCATCTGCCTTCAGAACATCTCCACCAGATGTCAAATAGTGTCTCAAACTTAACATATCCAGTCCCTTATCTTCTACTGTGCCCACCAAGCCTGCTCCTCCTGCAGTCCTTCCCATGTCACTTAATGATAAAGGATGTCATCATTTACTCCTCTCATTCTCCTGTACTCCAAGCCATCAGCACACTTTCTTGGCTCTGCCTTCACGTATGTCTAGGACCCATCCTTCTTTTACAACGCATGCCAAAATATAAACCACTGTTGCTGTGTCAGTCTTTAGCTCATAAAAATGTACCTGGAACACTATATACTCAATAAATATTTATTGGATGACTTTCACAGTAAATGTATCTATTTATTTTATGATCTGATTAATTGATAAATTAATGCATGCCCTACTTTGTTACAAATGAGATAATATTATACTTTATTTCAATCTTATTAGACTTGAAGAAAGACTAAAATTTACTGTCCCGATGTAACTTGAGCCCTTGAGATCAAGATGAGATTGTTTCAAGTCTAATTTCATTCTCGGTTAGACCTTCAATCTCTTTCCAAAGCTTTCCACAAATTCCCAAGGACCTGAGTCTCATGATCACCTTCAACTCCAGCTTCCATGAAAATGGCTAAGTCTGTGGATGGTTTTACCATCGTGTGTGCCTTTTGACTCTTTCTACAACATTGAAGTTGTCACCTGATTCATTTTTCACTCTCATGAATCATTTTGAGTATAGCACAACTTACTGAATAGTTGTGTTTTGTAGAGAAGGACTTTATATTGCAGAGGCACAAATGATTTCAAATTGAGCACTAGAAGTCATTATTCTGCATCCGCTTACCACTGGGGGTTTCTAAATGGCCACTTCCCTCCACAGGGTCCTTAACCTTATACACTTTTTCTCTCTCTGCCTCCCCAATCTTCTTCCTCAATTACTACTCCACCCCCCTTTAAAATTCTTCTCATTCTTTCCAGGAGCAGAATAAATCGGCCTTCCATGTTACAAGATCCTCCTCTGAAGATGGTAGAGGGTTTTTTTTTTTATTATGAATTACTTTTTAGTATGAAAAATTTCAACATATAAAAATATGAATAAAACAATGAATACTCACATAGCACACCATCCAGATCTAGTAATATTAACATTTTGTCGTATTTCCTTTATCTGTCTTTTTAGCTGAAGCCTTTTAAAGTAATTTATAGATATTATGACACTGTACTCTAAGCATCATCTTCAAAGATTGAGTACATTCTGTTACATAACCACCATGTGATTTCCACATCTGACATTTTAACGTATTTCTTAATGTCATCTAATATCTAGTTCATTTTCAAATATCTCCACTTGTCTCCCAAACAGTTGTGGTTTGAAACAGATTTTGCCTCAGTTAAACCTATATTTTAAAGAGCATCTTGTTGTTGTGAAGCATCTTAAGATGGTTGCATGCTTTTCTTAACGCTTCCCTTTGTACCAAGTAGAGACAAACATCAGTGGTCGAATGCCCTTTATTAAATTACTTGTTGCAGGAGACCAATACTATGAAAGTGGGGTCTCTATTTTACACAGCTGTTTAACGGCATGAGATGGATGAACTCATTTGCTAAATTGGGATCTGTAAACAAAAACAAATGGGAGGAAGAGCAACAGAGACAATGAGTAATGGAAACACAGTTTCCAGACTGCAGAAGCCAGAGCTTTACTAGAAAATATCTGCAGCCCTGAGGAAAGGCTTTCTGGGGTCCCTGTGACTGTTACCTAGCAACAAGCCCATCGTGCAGGGCACAGTGGAGTCCAGTTTAACAGGGCTCAGGAAGAACACGTGGGCAACAGCACCAAATTTCTTCTTTTATACTATGTTAATGACTCAGGTCCGTGACAGGCTCTTACAGGGACGAGTGTCTGAAGAAATCATCCCTGAATAATGCTTTCCCCATGTTAAGTCCCTAAAGGAGAAAAATGGCTTTGGCTTAATTTACTGTGCACATGTCATTACTTATTTGTCCGTATATCCATCTGATAAGAGTTAAATATACCATATGAAAAAGAAAATCATCCAAGCTTAAATTAGTTTTGATGCATGGTGTAAGGCTCCAAGACCCACCCAAATTCATTCCTCATAGCAAATGAAGTCTGTAACACAGATTTAGTTATTATTAATTTTTTTGCTTTAGAAATTGCTTTTAAGTAAATGACTGCATTTTTTTCAGGTTTGCTCTCTTTCTTCTATTAGGGTGTTAATCTGAGCTGACTGGATTGCTTTTCCGTCATCTGTTTTTGCCTAAGATTTGTCAGGAAAAAAAGGTGTGTTTCCAAAGTACAGTATTTTAACAACGCAATTATGCCAATGGTTTTTCTTTAGTAACAATATCCCCCTTTTAAAAAAATGCTCAGTGCTTTTCTAATTTTGTTTCTCTTTACCTTTAACTAACTCAAGCTAAGACGTGCATTAGCCAGAATCAGGACAGGAACCCAAATTACTTGATCCCAGGTCTAGATTTTCATCGGTTGAACTGTGTTTGTTTGTTTGTTTTTCAAATATATTGAGGCTGTAGAAACTCATTTGACTGGAATTATGTCCTGAAATCCCAAAGTTCTGCAGATAATGAAGGTGGGACATAGAACTTACTTAAAAGGCCATTTTGGTCCAATGGCTGTATTTTCTTTTTTTTGAAAAATAATTTCTGTTGATATTAAGGACACTCTGAGATTCCATAATAACACCAAGCGTTTCTATATGGCTTACTATTCTGTAGGGACTGTTCTAAGTGCTTTAAGTGAGTTCTCATTTAATCCTCTCAACAGCGCTATGAGATGGACACTACCATGATCCTCATTTTATAGATGAGGAAACTGAGGCACACAGGGTTTAAATAACTTGCTCAAGGTTGTGGAGCTTGTATTTGAACCTCAGCCACATAGCTCCCAAGTCCATGCTCTTAACTACACCATCCTCTGCTTTTACATTGGTTGTTTATTCATTCATTCGTCCAACAAATCTTTGCCGTGAGCACTGGAAACTCAATGGCATGAAATGGACAGTGTTCCTGCCCTCAGGGGATTATCCTCAAGTCTGACGGATATAATAGCCCAGTACAAAACAGGTGGTTTCTGTCCTACATTGCCCTATGTAGAACATATTATTATAAACCGCCAGGTAAGTCACTGCCAAATTTTCAAAGACTACACTTTTCGTTACAGATGTGACTCATTTCTTAGTCCATTTTTGCGTTGCTATGAGGGATTACCTGCAGCTGGACAAGTTTTAAGGAGTTATTTGACTCACAGTTTTGCAGACTGTCCAAGAAGCATGGGGCCAGCATCTGCTTCTGGTGAGGGCCTTCAGAAGCTTCCATGCATAGCAGAAGGGGCAGCAGGTCCGGCATCACAAGGCAAGAGAAGAAGCAAGAGAGAAAGGGGAGGAAGTACCAAGCTTTTTTAAAACAATCGATTCTTACAGGAACTATTAGAGCGAGAACTCACTCACTTCTGGGAGGACGGCACCAACATGTTCGTGTAGGATTTGCCCCCATGATCAAAACCCCTCCATCAGGCCCCACCTCCACCACGGGGATCACATTTCAACATGAGACCTGTTAGGGACAGACAAACCGTCCAAACCATAGCACTCATCACCTGTTCATCCATCCATTGATTCATTTTTCACACATTTATTGGGCACACTTACTATGCACCAAATGCTGGGTCAAAGTTGCTGGGAATACTCTGGACCCCTCTGTGGTGACTGGGCAACCCCAAGCTTCTGGAAGAACTGGCAAAACCCAGGCTATCTGAAATAACAGGAAGAAATTGTTGTTGATTTTTGACCTGTAAATTCTCTTAGAATCTAGTTTCCCTGAGATGAGTTGTTTGCTTTGTTAATCTTGTTCCTTACCGTATTGATGATATTTGAGAAAATGAAGGATAGATGATGTGAAATGCTGAGATGTGACGTGTAACTTTGGCTCCGCTGAACTGTTCTGGTAAAAACAGGATCTCTGTGAAAGGGACTAACCACAGAGCTTGACTGCCGGAGAGAGATGACAGCACGTAATAGGCTTCTCATTGCAGAGAACCTATAAACAGACGTGTAATGGAAAGGCTTATTACCTGGATTCCTTTCCCAGGAAAGGCATATTGATTAGGGCCCTGGAAAGAGAATGCGACCCTTATGGAGAGCCTATAAACGGACGCCTGAGGGGCATCTGTCTCTGTGGTTGAGAGAAGGATGTAAAAGTCTTTCTTCTCCCACTGCTCCTCCAGGCCTGCGTGGAGGCCCCCTTCTTTTGCAGATTTTGTGGTCAGGCTGGTTGTCCTATGTCAGATCCTGTTCCCCCTGCAGCTGTGAGCCCAATATGTTCTTGCTGATAATCATAAGTTTATGTTTAATCTATATTCTTGCTAAGGTGTATGGTTTCTGTGCTGACACACAGAAAGTTATCTTTATATTGTTCTGCTTTTAAAATCCGACGTTGTGATTTTGGTGCACCAGTTTTTGCAAATGTATTCTTTTTGTATAATTATCACTGAAACTTTGCATAACCTTGCTCCCCCTCCCCTATTGAAAGAGCACAATGAAAAACTGAGATTTTCAGGGGAATGTCAGACATCCACGGAGCAGCATTATGTGGTGTCTCCCCCGGGCCCAGCTTTAAGGAAAACTTTTTCCTTGCCTCTCTTTCTTTTTCACCGACCGCTTGATCCCTTTGAGAGATCTTGAATCCACGTTGTTATATTGGGAGTTGGTCTCACCAATAAAGGCATGTTGAGGGCACAGGGATGCCCAAGAACATGCACCCATATGAAAAGATAAGTTTTACAAAACTCAAACTATAAAGCTCTCAGCAGTGCGCAGAGTGCTTGAGGAGCACAGAGAATTCTCCAGCGGGTGGGTTAAGGAGCTGCCATCTCCTGCTTCTCTGCCTGTAGAAAAATGAATGTACAATTGGTCTATGCATGTTGTTGTTGTTTTGCTGTAGAAATCCTACAGGAAATCCTAGGAATACTGCATAGGAACACTTTTGCTCAAAACTCCTCTCAGGCAAGGCTCTCACCTCTTTGGAGCACTCAGCTACTATTTATCTAAACCATTAGTACTCCCCATTAACACGACTCAGGGCCACTCTTCACAAGCATCACTAACCAAAGAGCCACATGCCTCTGAGTGTTGTTTAATATGTTGTTATAACATGGAAATAAGAGGCCATGAGGGGTCCTGGGAGCCTGTGTCAGGGCTGTCCGTGCCCCATCCATACCTTTCTCCCCTCAGCACTTTGGAGCCCTGGATTTCCAGCTGCCAGCAGGTGCATTTCTTCTCCCATAAGTGTTCTCTGGCTGCCATGGGATCCATCACTCCTGGGACGACTCAGTCGATTACAGATGGCGAGATCCTCAGAAGTGCATCTGCTCCGCTGGCTCCTGGATTTTTACAGCAGGTTAGAGCTGCGGGTACCCATAGTTGTAACTCCCTTGACAAGGAACCCTTTCTTGTCTATCATTCTGTTTCTGTCTTGCTTACTGTTCTACAAGTGCTCTCTGGATCTCATCTCAAATAAACTAATTGCACTTAAATTTGAGTCCTGGGGATTATTTCTGGGGCAGACAAACTAAGACTTAGGGCACAGTCTGAATATTCATATTCTAGAGGCTTGGTGGGGTTCTTGTGCTGTTTTCATCAGCCCTGTTCACTCACATGGGCATCACAGGCATCTCTGTTCCATGAAAGATCTTGTCTTTCTTGCAGAAAAAACCATGTCTTGCTTTAAACAAAGACAAAGAACCCTAAGCGGACGTAGATTTGCCTTTTAGAAGCTTTCATTCTCGATGACTCCCACCAAAACTTGGCCTTTCCATGTCTTTATTAACTCATTTCATGCTTTAAGTGCAGTGGTATGATCTTGGCTCACTGCAACCTCTGCTTCCTGGGTTCAAGCGAGTCTCCTGCCTCAGCCTCTGGAGTAGCTGGGATTACAGGTGTGCAACACCACAGCTGGCTAATTTTTGTATTTTTAGTAGGATGAGGTTTCACCATGTTGGCCAGGTGGGTCACGAACTCCTGACTTCAAGTGATCTGCCTGCTTTAGCACTCCAACATGCTGGGATTCCGAATTTCATTCTTGATACGCTGTTTTGAGAGTCCAGGCTGTTCTGATCATGAAGGTTTTCAGTGGGTTTGTTTTCAGTGCTCTTGGTCTTCAGGTTATAATAGCTTGGGAAGCAAAACCATTAAGAGTGTCACTGTTTTGTGATTTGCCCAGAAATGAAATCAGTCTTAGTTAACTTCCGTGAGATGTCAGTGGTCTGAAAACACATCTCTTCCTATATGTCTACACACTTCTATGATGGGGAAAAATTCTGCTGGGCTTAAGGAGCAACACTGTAATATTCCAGGACACACTGATATATTTTTTAACCAGAATGGCGTCAGTCTAGAGAAAAACTGAGATGTACTGTGTTGGCATCAGGTAAATCAAGGAAGAAGGCAGGCATCTGAAGACAGAAATGATTGAAGGGTTAGCGGGAGGCAAAGTTTGCAGAGGGTAGGGGGAAATTCAACAAAGAGGGAGGAGAGAGTCGAGCAGGAGATAGGACCAAAAAATCCAAAACAAAACACAACCAAACCAGTTTTCTCTCTGCTTTGCTCTTCTACATTTGGCCTCTGTGTTTGGAAAATAAAAGGGAAAAAGGAAAAAGCATAGACAATCAAATGTTCCCCAAAGCAGAATGGATGACAGTCCAAGATTGTATGGAGCCTCACGCTTCATCTCCAGGGCACTTCAAGTGTTAGAATAATTACTGCCCTCATAGCTGCACAATGGCTTTTGTTTCTTATCACATTTCAAACAGGGTGATAATGTCAAAATTAGAGACTGTTTCGACTCTGGGTTTACTAAAGTGGCTGCTTGAAGTTTCCTTAGAAAATAAGAGGTAGCTGGCTGGGCATGGTGGCTCACGCCTGTAATCCTAGCACTTTGGGAGGCCGAGATGAGTGGATCACTTGAGGTCAGGAGTTCGAGACCAGCCTGACCAAGACGGTGAAACCCTGTCTCTACTAAAAATACAAAAAGTAGCTGGATATGGTGGTGGTGGTAGGCGCCTGTAATCCCAGCTTCTCAGGAGGCTGAGGCAGGAGAATTGCTTGAAACTGGGAGGCAGAGGTTGCAGTGAGCCAAGATAGCACCACTGCACTCCAGCCTGGGCAAAAGAGCAAGACTCTGTCTCAAAAAAAAAAAAAAAAAAAAAAGTAGCCAAGATCAGCATTTGGGTTCTATTTTATAATTGCTTTCTTTTCCATATTTTGCTACCCCCCAGCTTTTTTCCTCAGGGCTGAAAAGT
The DNA here is from genome assembly GCA_963573385.1 of Cacajao melanocephalus. Classification (NCBI taxonomy): domain Eukaryota; kingdom Metazoa; phylum Chordata; class Mammalia; order Primates; family Pitheciidae; genus Cacajao; species Cacajao melanocephalus. Next base: position 30,329 of record CAUYLG010069892.1, read on the forward strand.
GACAAAAGGAGTTTTATTACCCTACCTCTTTGAATATTATTTAACCAAAAAGTGAACTGCAGCAAAGCAAAGGCTTTCCTGTTTTCAAATATGCAGGCATCCTATCATGAAACGGAAGTCAATTTCGTCCGCCTGATAGGAAAACACCATATCCTTCTTAAATGGAATTGCCCCCTCTGAAACCTATGTTCCATGCAAGCAAATGACCAACTGTGCTGGCCCTGGCACAGGATTAAAGATGACAATCCTATCTCATGTTTCTACCACTGCTCATCATTTCTAAGCCATCAACATACAGAAACCACTTGATCTGCTTCTGATTCGAGTCTCTTCAGGGGTGGAAGCGTAATGTCCAGGGATACCAATAGCTCACAGGCCCTGCACACCTGTGAGGGAGGAAACATCCAGCCCAGGGCCTGGGATCAACTCTGCTCTGCAGAAATTGCCCTGAGATATTAAATGTCCACAAACAGCAGATTGGAGCCTTGCTTCTCAGTATTCTTCCTCCAAAGGCCTCTCACTTCCAGCAGCTGGGGATTAGCCCCAACTCCCTCTGAAGGAGGAAAGGCCGAGTTGATTTTGTTTCCGTTCCAGCCGGAGGCTTTGCTCTGACTCCAACTCAGAAGGGTGGGGCACAGCCTGGGTGGGAGCAAAAAGGTTCTCTTCATAGCCATTCTGTTGGTGTGGGCTGCTCTTTTCACTCTCTGGACCTGTCTCCCCATCTGTGGCATGGGGCAAGGATGCTGACTGCCAGATAATCTTTGAGATTGAATTTCCACGTGCAGGACTTTAAAATCAAGAGCAAAAGGGATAATTTGAACATAAAGCATTGTTAGTATTTTGGACCCACTTCTGCCAGTACTCTATTGTTCCCTGCTCTAGAGTCTTCTCCAGGGTTTTGTTCAGAAACTGTTGCTGCTGTCTGACAACACCCACGTGGCTCAGCCTCCGGCTCCCAGTGTCTGAGAAGGTGACTGTCCGTATAGCATGGGGACAGCCCAGTTAGCTGCACTGATAATTTTGCTCATTAATACTTGAAAACACACACAGATATAGTGATTTCCCGTAAATACTGGGACACTTTCTGCTTTAGAATGAAAGTAAAAAACCTCCTTCACCTTAGGTCCCATTACAATGTATGCATGCTGGTCAATTTACCTTTCTGTAAGAAACCCAAGGGACAGAGGGGCCGGGGGCTGCGCTGCTCCCAGTGGCTGCAGTGATTGGAATTTATGAGGTTGGAAGGCTGTCAGCTATTCAGGATCACAGAGCTCAGGGGCTGACAACAACGGGAGGGTGTCTCTTTGCTATTACCTCTCATACATTGCCTCCATAAATATCTTTTTTTAGTATTATTTCTGCTGTTTGTAGATTTCGTTTATGGATGTGGTTAATGCTGCATCTGAATGTTAAGGGAATTACTATCCTTGTTAAGATTCTGACCTATCGGGGAGATTTGCTTAGGCATTTCTCCCCTGTGCAATAAACACATCTGGTAGATGGCAAGGGGCTTATTTTTCCCCTGGATGCCCTGGTGAGTATTTGGGAGGAGTGACTTTTAAGCACCAGAGAGAGCATTCCCTCCAACATTTAACATGCTTTGATGTTGGCTGAGGGAGGTAATCATCCCTGCCTGTGCCTTATGGGGGCGGAAGGGGAGCCCTGCTGCTGCAGCAAGGCTGTTTCTGTGCATCTATTCTCCAAGAACAATGACGGAGCTGCAAAGACAAACCCCAAGGCTGAGAGAGGCCCAGTACACGGCAGGGGGGTACACACACCAACACCCCACAAAGCCACTGTCAGCTCCCGTCACCTGCTGCACGATAGACACATCCTCTTCCTGTCGCAGGGAGGGAGGTCTCTGTGTAGAGTGGTGACCAGCTGCGGTCTGAGGGATTCACTGGGCTCCTCAGAGTAGCCAGGCAAGGTGTGGGGATCAAAGACGGGATTCCTGAGAGAGGTTGATTCGATCCTTAGGACAATGCCAGTCATTTGAAGAGGCAGTTTTGGAAGGATGAAGTACTAACCTAGTAATCAAAATCCCAACTGACTACTCCCAATGCTCTTAATAACAGTATTTCATAGAATCACAGGGACAGGGCTAGGACATGTGTGCCTGCATATGCGTGTGTGCCCATGTGTGCATGTGTATGTATATGGACTTGTGTGCATGCGTGCATGTGTGTGTATGGGTGTGCGCACCTGTATGTGCATGTGTGCACACGTCTGTGCCTGTGTGTGAGATTTCTCAGTCAGAACGCTTTTCTGCCATGTGTCTAACAGCCTACACCATCAGCACAACAACCTCAAAACCCATTCCATGTTGTTTTCCTTCAGATCTCTTCTTCTTTCCTTCCCCTTTTTTCAGAAAACCATATGCTCACTTGTCCAAACCAGAAACATCGATGTTTGCCTTACATCCTCTTCTCCCCTTTTCCTCAGCTCACATCCAATAAATCACCAAGGCATTTGGATTCTGAGTCACAAATCTCCTCTCAAATCCTTCTGCTATTCTCTGTTCCAGTTGCCATCACCATAGGGTGATGATTTTCAGGCTACGATTTTCTCCTAACCTGGATTACTGCAAAAGCCCCCTAAAGGGTATGCTTGTCTCTCACCTGGACCCCCTATCCATCTACCTTGTGCAATAAAGAATGGCACTTAAGCATAATACCACCTTCGTTAGCTCCCTGTCACCTTCAAACAAGGGTTAGACTGTATTACCTGATCTAGAAGGAACTTTGTGGTCGGTCTGTTTCCTGCCACTTTCTCCTGTGAGCACCAGTGCACCAGCTATGTGCCATTTTGAATCACATGCAGTTCTCAGACCACCACATCTTTTATGGGCCATTGTGTATGTTTCTCCTTCCATCCAGAATGATTTCCTTAATTCTAATTCAGCATTCACTTCTTGGCTTAGATGCTACCTCCTTCAGGAAGCTAATTTTGCCCAAAGATTGAGCAAAATGCCCCTCCAATGCACCCCCATGGCACCTCGTACTTTACCTCTCACAGCTGTGCTGCACTGGGCTGCGCTGTGCTGGCACTGCCTGTTGACTCGTGCGTCTCCCATCCAGGATGGTGAGCTTCTTGAGAGTAACAGACACTGTTATTTTATTCTCAACATAAAGTTTCAAGCAACTAGTCAGTATTCACTTGCTAATTTTATAAAAACATGCATGAGTCTTTTTACACCCAGTTTAATGGTTTTCAACAGTACTGTTTCCTCTATTTTTCTTGTTATTCTAACCCCGTGTATTTTGGGGTTCAAGTCAATGCATCTGCATAGACCCACAGTTTTGTACCCTGCACAAAACTGGGATTCACCTTACTCAACAGGAAAATAGGTTGCTAATATAGTGGGGGCAGTAGTATTATCAACATCAGTGATAATCAGTATTTGTTGAACATTTGCTGTATGCCATGCACTGACCTAAGCTTACATATGTTAGTTCACTTAATTATCACCAGAACCCTATGGAGAAGGTACCGTTAATGCCCTAATTTCAAAGATAAGTTAAGCAAAGTATAGCTGAGTAAAGTTTATTGAATAATTAGGAAGTGGTAGAGTTAGGACGCAAGCCCAGGCAGACTGACGTTAGAGTCAGACTTTAAATCAATAAGCTCTGTTTTGCTGAGTTGAAATTGAGCTAAAATATGACACTGTGAATGTTTCTTCCTGGGGATTTTCTTCTAGTGACAATCAAATAGTCCCACCGGACCTGTATTATTAACAATGGATAGGACGAGCTGGGTTTCAGGGATTTCTTCCTCTTGGGGAAATTTTCACTTTCCTCCAAGGACTCAGGCACTGTCTCCCATAAACAAAGATTTCTCAGGCGCATTCAGGTGGGTGTCCGCCAGAAAGGAAAGTCTTCATTTGTAGGGGCCTCTCAGTCTTTCTAGTCGCAGCCCTTCCAATGGGCTTTATCCCTAGTCTGGGAGTACAGTGTAAGTATTGTAAGTATAGATTATTGGGTATGAAGATAGAAGTGAGAATTTATCTCACTTTTATCTGTAGAGTGAAACATGTAGGCAGAGAAAGGCATTAGCTCAACATGTTAAGCACGAGTTGGGATGTGAGACAGAAAAACTGCCTGAAACACTCAGAGACCAGGGATGCCAGGAGGACAGGTAGGTGACTGCATGGAGGATGAAGAAGGCGCCACAGTGAGTTCACTCTTCTGGCTGCCACAGCCCACATCACAGCCACACACGTGAGGGTACAGAGCTGACCAGGTCACTCCCAGTGGCAGCACTCCCTGTGTGGCTTCCACCTGGGGATTACTGGGGAGTCCTGCTGCTTGGCCATCTGCCTGTGAGCTGAAAGCCTGGCATGGGGATGTCCTGCCTCCTCTAACAATCCTTTCCTTTGCCAATACCAAGCTACTTTTCTCTCTTCTTCCCTCTTCTTCCCTTTCTTTGGTGCTCAGAGACGCGAGGCGTGAGGAAAGGAGGAAGCAAGCAGGCTTCCTAAAGTAGCCACAGCCAGGCCGGGAACAGTGGCTCACACCTGTAATCCCAGTACTTTGGGAGGCCAAAGCAGGTGGATCACCTGAGATCAGGAGTTTGAGACCAGCCTGGCCAATATGGCAAAACCATGTCTCTACTGAAAATACAAAAATTAGCCGGGAGTGATGGCGCACGCCTGTAATCCCAGCTATTCAGGAGGCTGAGGCACAAGAATCACTTGAACCTGGGAAGCAGTGAGCCAAGATCGTGTCATTGCACTCCAGCCTGGGCACAGAGTGAGACTCCATCTCAAAAAAAAAAAGAAAAAAAAAAGGAAAAAGGAGCTACAACCTTCTGTCGGTGCTCAAGGTTCAGACCTCTCCACTCCCAAGGTAACAACTCTGACTGCTTTGGAGGAAAGATTAAAAGTCTTGATTGGAGTTTCAAAATTTTAATCAGTGGGCCCAACTTAAATGGAAACCACTAGGCTGATTTCTGGAGCTTTAAACGACAAAGTGTGGGGCCAATATTTCTACCAGGGAAAGATGGCTTCCAGATGAGGCATCTGGTGTCTAAGTACACACAAGCATATGTGTTTACTGTGTCCAGATAAGTCAACAACTTTACTGAGCACCTACCCCGTGCCCAGAACGCACTGAATCAACTCTGTTTGGCAGCAGGGATACATATGTTTGCCTCTAGCCTGTGACAGTGGCACAACAGAAGGGGAGAGAAGGCAGTCTTGTTGCGAAATGCGTCTGGAAGATTTCTTCCAGGGCGGACACTTTTACAGCTTATAGGCGAAGCTGCTTCCTTTGGTGTACTTTTGTTGTAAGTATTACTTCTTCTCTTCCATAGATGAGCCAAGGAGGCTAATGGGCAACATGAAGCCTGGCAGGGAGATGTCAAAAGTGGGCAGCCTGTGGGCATATAGCTGGCAGAAATTTACTTATTTTTTTAAGTGATCAATATATACAGTACTTCTGTGCCTGGTCTCTGTTCAATGCCACATATATATTCAATTTAGCCCATAACAACCCTGTAAGTTACTATTATTATCATGATTTCCCTTTGATGGATAAGGAAGTGGAGGCACAGAGAGGTTCAGGAACCTGCCCAAGGTTACAGAGATGTGGTTTGTATTTGGCCTTCAACATGGGCCAAATTTATTTGCCAACATTTACAAATTGTAAGACTGTGTATGAAATCCACAATTGTGTTGTTTCTTTAAAAACTGGAAGGTCTGATGACATTGGGCTCTATGCCAAGCAGAACTAATCTGTAAAATATAAACATTTATTGATGAACATACATAAAAAGTCATGCAACCTGCGAGGTCCCCACTCTTGTCTCTACAGGCACTCTGAAAAACAATGTGTATGAAAGATTCACTCTGAGATGAAAATGAGACAGTGTTTTAATAGCAGAGTCAACTCCTCCTTTGGTAGGATTAGGCAATATTATCATCCAATAAATAGTGACACAAAAAAGGCAAACAGGGCTTCAGACGAAAGGTGCTACTTCCAAGGTGTTGGCCTACTGGGTTTACAAGATTCCTAAATGCTTTCATGCAAGGGTGAAAGTACATGAGTAACGCTTACTCATCGTACTAATAAAAAAAAAATTTAAGAACTCTTATGAGTTCTTAAAATTTATTGCATCTCATCTGCAAACATACCCTTCATTGCCTGCTCTGCCACAATATGAGCCCTGTGAATATTTCTCCTTTGCCAGCTGGAATGTGGTGATGCTTTTTCAGTAGAGGTTGTTGGAGGGACACAGGAGGAGGAAGTAGTTTCTCTTCCTGATTCTGTGCTCCTCTCCAGGCTTTGGCAGTATGTGGTTTCTCTGGCACTTGGTTCTGGAGGTACATGATGGCTGGCAGTGCCCAGAAGCCAGCAGATTCTACCAGGACCCCCTTGAGCAGCTTTGCCACTGAGAGCACAGGGGAGGCACCTTTCTGTGAATGGCTTTTCCTGGTCACTCACTTGTGGTGCCTTTCTGTGAATGGCTTTTCCTGGATGCTTAATTACTTTCTAAGTAAGCCATGGAGTGCATCACAACTAATCAAGTCATTGCCTGTGGGAAATTGAAATAAAGCATCAATTTAAGCATGTGCTGGCCTGGTGTGGTGGCTCACACCTATAATCCCAGCACTTTGGGAGGCTGAGGAGGATGGATCACAAGGTCAGGAGATCAAGACCATCCTGGCCAACATGGTGAAACCCTGTCTCTACTAAAAATAAAAAATTGGCTGGGTGTGGTGGTGCATGCCTGTAATCCCAGCTACTCAGGAGGCTGAGGCATGAGAACTGCTTGAACCCAGGAGGCAGAGGTTGCGGTGAGCTGAGGTTGCGCCACTGCACTCCAGCCTGGTGATAGAGCGAGACTCCATCTCAAAAAATAAAAATAAATAAAGGCCGAGTGTGGTGGCTCACGCCTGTAATCCCAGCACATTGTAAGGCTGAGGCAGGCGGATCACGAGGTCAAGACATTGAGACCATCCTGGCCAACATGGTGAAACCCTATCTCTACTAAAAATACAAAAATTATCTGGACATGATAGCACGTGCCTAGCATCCCAGCTACTCAGGAGACTAAGGCAGGAGAATAGCTTGAACCCGGGAGGCAGAGGTTGCAGTGAGCCGAGATTGCACCACTGCACTCCAGCCTGGTGACAGAGTGAGACTCTGTCTCAATAAATAAATAAATAAATAAATAAAAATAAGCATTGTTTTGGGAGCCCAAGGATCTGCTGTACTTGTCCATTCTGGTAATAATAATTACTATAAGACCTATGGTGTGGGATGGATTCTTTTGAATGCACTTTAGCGTATACAGAAAGAGAATGACAAGCCCAGGTCATTTAACCTTTAGCCCAAGCCATGGTCTGAGAACTGGAAAGCTTCTATGCCAGCTCTAGAAGAATCTCACATTTCTTTTTGCCATAGTGCTCACATTGCTGAAAACGAAACACAAAATTTAATTTGCATTGGTTGCTCAATTACAACGGTTGAACTCACAGTCTTTCCAAGTTTCTTATGTAAAAGCTAGGGCATTGATTGGGGGAAACAGCCTCCTGAAACAGAATGGAAACATCTGGTTGGATGGATTGTCAGATGAAACTAACATCCCAGTCTCAATTACCAGTAGAAGTGACTTGCCCTCCAGTGTCTAAGGAACCTAGGCCTGTTTGCTTGAAAATTCTGTGATAACCTCACCAGGGGGCAGATACTTTGAAAACAGATGACTATCATCTTCATGACCCTCCATAATCACCCCATGATCCTCCTAAACCCATAACTAGGCTCAATCTCAGGGGTAAACATACACCTCATGGCCCAGAAAGAAGTAAGCTACACACTAAAAGGATTGCAAGCCTTTGCTAACGTATGTACTTAGAAACCTGAGAAGCATTTCTAGGTTCTAGGGGTGGGTTCTAGGGTGGGAGTGGCTTCTAGGCGTAGCAGCCTGGGATGGAGGAAGAAAGCAGTGGATTGGGCCAAATTAATGGATCTGCATTTACTAGAGATTCTGGATTTAGTATGTGAGCTAGTGTCACTGGAGGTGGCTCTAACAGTTTACTTGTTTGCTTGACTAAAACTGGGACTCCACAGTGGCGTATATTTAATGATGCTGAGATGCCTGAGTTTCCCTGGCACAATGTAGAGGAGAGAATCCAAGGATTTAGGGAGATAGGAATTTGGGACTGGATTTTTCTTGTGTGACCTGCATACCCCTCACCCCACAACTACCACAAGAAGGCCCTGTAGAACCTTTTTGTTTGTCTGTTTTGAGACAGAGTCACACTCTGTTACCCAGGTTGGAGGGCAGGAGTGCAGTGGTGAGACCTTGGCTCACTGCAGTCTCTGCCTCCTGGGTTCAAGCGATTCTCCTGCCTCAGCCTCCCAAGTAGCTGTGATTTCTGGTACACCACCACGCCTGGCTAATTTTTGTATTTTTAGTAGAGATGAAGTTTCACCATGTTGGCCAGGCTGGTCTCAAACTCTTAACTTCAGGTGATCTGCCCATCTTAGCCTCCTAAAGTGCTGGGATTGCAGGTGTGAGTCACTGCACCCAGCCCTGTAGACCCTTTCTTTACTGAGGCGTTGAGAAATACATTAATGAGGGGAGCTCCTGTGATACTACTTGGCTGTGTCTCCACCCAAATCTCATCTAGAATTGTAGCTCAAATAATTCCCATGTGTTGTGGGAGGGACCCAGTAGGAGTTAATTGAATCATGGGGGCGGTTTCCCCCATACTGTTCTTGCAGTAGTGAATAAGTCTCACGAGGTCTGATGGTTTTATAACGGGAAATCCCTTTTGCTTGGTTCTCATTTCTCTCTTGTCTGCTGCCATGTAAGACGTGCCTTTTGCCTTCCACCACGATTGTGAGGCCTCCCCAGCCACGTGGAACTGTGAGTCCATTTAACCTCTTTTTCTTTGTAAATTACCCAGTCTTGGATATATCTTTATTAGCATGTGAAAATGAACAAATACAACCTAAATTCATGGAAACTCTGTGGTTGCTGTCTGTGGTAGGCCAGGTATGACTGTAGAAGATTTGGCCATTCCAATGGTCTCCTGATTTCAATGGGGCTGATGGGAAGCTGGAGTTTCAGTGATTAAGTGGCAGCACTCACCTGAAAGACAAGGTGGATACCTACCGTGCACGGCAGGTGTTACCAGAGGCACCAGAAGTATAGCCTCCCTTCTTAGGATTATTGATGAACCATTTATGGCAGATTCAGATAGCAATGTTTGAAGTGTTTGCATCTGAAATGCGGACCTCTGATGAGGGTCTTTCAAATGATAACTAGCCATCCCTGGAGTATGGATTTCTAATTTGAAGAGTACTTCAAATGTTAACGGCGTCTAGGGAGTAGATTAAAATTAAATTATATCCACATATGTATCACACTGAATATGCTGAAGTGTTTTAAAGTAAATTATAGGCCATATAATCAACACTGTTTCTCACGTGATGATAATTAGCTGCAGTGAGCGGCAGCCGCCTCCGTTAGACAGGCACGCACACTCCACTGCACCACAGTCCCCAGCGCGCCCTGGAATCTCCCTGCGCATCAGCTGCCATTTGTTTTCATGTTTGCCTTGTCACTTTTCTCATAGATGTATAAAAAGGTAAGTGGAATGTTTATTGTACTATGTCTCTATCAAAAACAGGAAAATAAAAAATAGATCTACATTTTGAAATAAAACAGAGAGAGTATAGTTATGATTGCTAAAGACTGTATCTATGCAATTAATATGCAAAGCAAAGTGGATTGATTCGGAAAGAATACAAATTAAGGCACCATGGTGGACTGTCTTTCCAAAGATGCCTCTCACTCCATATGCTCTGCTGTGATATGACCAGCCCCCCCTCAGTGACTGACAGGCAGGAAACAGAGGCAAAGTGGGCTTGCAAGGAGGAAACAGAAGCAAGGTGTCTTGCTCAGAGGCCACCAGGTCACAGGCCCACGTCCTCCTACTCCCAGTACAGTGCTCACAAGACAGTAGGCTGAGCAACAGGGGGTCCTAGAAGCTGATGCTGTTCCTAGGGTGGTGCCTGGTAGGTAAGGGCAAGCTTGTAGAGGAAGAGAGAGAGAGAGAGAGAGAGAAAGAGAGAGAGGGAGAGCAGCTGAATTGTGTTTGATTTCAATAGAGCAGATAAAAGTAAGACCAGGTACAAGAATGTAGAGTAGGGAACAAAGACGCCTGAATCTGGGCTGACTTTAGTGACTTGCTTGATCAATGAGTTGTGGAAGTAACATTCTGGAACTTCTGGGCCAGGTGCCATCTGAGTATAGTCAACCCACGAAACATAAGTGATCATCATAAACTGCTGTTTGCAGCCTTTAAGTATGGGCATAGTTTGTCATGCAGCAATTGATAATCCAAACAGACTCCATCGTGCAATAGTCCTTTATTTTACTTATTACTTTCTTGCCTGGATCCTGTAGGTAGTGAGCCTGGGAGTTCTGTAATTGTTAGAGATTGATGTCACACACCTACCTCAATCAGCACTTACTCATCAGGAGTGTCCATAGTGCACACACACATGTTCAGCTGGTTTCTGTTGGCCAAACTTTTTTTCCTGGGGGAAAAGACACCCACTCCAGACCTTCCTAACCTTTGTCTACCTCACAGATATGCCTATGAGTTCCTCAGCCCTGCAGGTGCCCTGCAAAGAGGTGTACAATGTATACTAAGGCATGTTAATTCAGCTTTTTCTACTTTAATAACTGGATTTCCTTCATGTTCCTAAAGACTTTTAGAGGAAGTTAAGTGATGCTTTTTGCTTTGGAAATTTTTTCTTTTCTTTTCCCCCCCTTTTTTTTTTTTTTGAGACATGGTCTCACTCTGTCACCCAGGCTACAGTGCAGTGGCACGATCTTGGCTCTCTGCAATCTCTGCCTCCCAGGTTCAAGTGATTCTCCTGTCTCAACTTCCCTAGTAGCTGGGATTACAGGTGTGTACCACCACACCTGGCTAATTTTTGTATTTTTAGTAGAGATGGGGTTTCACCATATTGGCCAGGCTGGTCTCAAACTCCTGACCTCAGGTGATCCACCTGCCTCAGCCTCCCAAAGTGCTGGGATTACAGGCGTAAGCCACTGCGCCAAGCCTCACTTTTGAATTTCTAAGGGGAACAGTGGCCTCACCATGGCCATACCATGGTGGGAAAGCATCTAGGACCTGCAAATGTCACCCTAGGGACCCACCATGAACCCTCATGCTGCTAGCACGTGTCTTCTAGCCCTGTACCCTCTCTGACCTGACCTATCTTCCTTCCTTCCTCCCTGCATTCTTGCATTCGATCTTCTTTTATCACCGATCTAACCTTTTGAATTTCATCACCAATTCAGTTTCTCTTTCTCTCTCTCTCTCCAAGCTAGGCCTCACCCACCTGGTGCCACCCTGGGAATGGAGCCTGCTTCCAGGAGACCCCGCTGCTTTGCCTACTTCTCTGTACCAGGAGTTTGGATTGGGCCTGGAACTGGTGGTGCCACCAACATATTTTACAGCCTTGCAGCAAGACACTTTGCCTCTGTTTCATCGTCTGGAGACCTAAGGAGAGGCCTGATTCCTGGGCTACAACCAGGCTCACATTCTGTTTCCCACGTTTGCCTCCATTGCTCTACTCTGGGCTTCATCCACAGCCCATGCTTCTCTCTCTCGCACCTGGGCTGGCTGTACAAGAGCCTGCTAAGCACACCTTCTCTTGGATAGGTAGCAATAGGGTTCCTCCGCAAATATATTTTATTCTTTTCTTCTTAATATACTATTTGCACTCTACCCGGAACTGTTTGAGAAATCTCAGTGAATAACTGCAAAGATTAAGCCCAACCTTGTTGTAATTTTGGTATTTCAAAAAAGCAATTGCTTCATCCATCATTTAGCTCCGTTCCACCCTAATCGGATCAAGATCACATAATAACCTTTTTCATAACTCGGCAAAACAGTTGAGTTCAAATAATGCCTTTACCAAGACCCTGATCTATTGTTTCCAACAATTAAATAGCATTCTTATCAGAGAAGGCCATCTTTTTCCTGCCCAGGCCGGGGCCCTACTTTGGGGGAGTCACACACAGACAGGAAGCCGCACCCCTTCCTCTTCCTCTACCTGGCCTCCCTGCCAAGACTTGGCTCCGGAAAAGGCCTCTGTGGTCCCCGCTGCTCCGTCTCTGCTCAGTGGGATCTAGGGGCAGGCAGCGTGGAGCTGTCCGAGTCACTTGAGGTCTGGCCCCTGCACAGAACCCAGTCCCTGAGTGGGGCCCTCCCACTCCAGCGTTGATCTCATTCTTTTTCCTGAAACCTGCCGGGCCAGCACGGCTCACAAATGCTATCAGCATTCTGCTTCTTCCCTTGCAGATATGCATGGGAACAACTTCTGAATATAAAGACATTAAACAATGAACATTGTTTGCGATAGAATTAGGGCTAAAGCCTGAGCAAATAGCTGGATGAAATACATCTATATCTGCCACTGTCTATGATTTAAACAAGGCATAAGATGTTTGTTCAAAACGCTGGCCATATCTGGCTGTGCCTGCCTTTATGAGTCCCTTCCCTGCCCCCTCCCATCAGCAGCTGGGAGAAAATGACGTCTTCTCCTGAAAGTAGATGACTTTCCTCCTCTTCTCAGGATGCTCTCCCAGCAGCAGCACCGTTGTGGGGTTTCTGAGGGTGGTTGCTGTGTCCTGCTCAAGCTACCCTGGCTGCTGTCACCAGGCCGGCCACCGTTTCAGGGTGGCGCAGGTGGGTGATGCTGCTTTCCTCCAGTCAGAAGAATTTGGCAGTAGCTACCCATCTTCTCAGGCCTCTGATCTCTGGCTCTGATTTTAATTGAATCCTTTGCAGAATATGCTGGTAACAGATTACACCGGGAAAGTCATCAGAGTGATATTTACATGTCATTAATAAGGCCAGGGAGGGAGGGATGGCAGGGAAGCTGTAGCAGGGGAAGAGGAGAGAAGGAGAGCAGCTCAGGGCAGAGGGTGGACTCGAGCCGGGTCCTTGGGCTGTGAGTCTGGACGGAGTTACACACCTGGCCTGGGAGAAGTGGATAGGTCTTTAATGGCGTGAGTTCCTTTCAACATCCCCTTTTTATGTCTCGCCCATCCTCAGCATCCTGAGCCTCCAGAGCCTTCTAACCTTCCTGATCATTTCCCTGTGCCTTGTAGATAGAAGAAGAAGGCTACCTGCGTTTGTGTGCAAGCGCGTGTTTGCCTGCAGCCCTCATGCCCTCTGTCCCCACACCTAGATTGATGCTTCCTGACAAGGTTTCTCAGCAGCCAATGTGCCCCTCCAGTGGAACCCATACCCCACACTGTCTGCAAAATCCACCTAAGAGACCACACAAGTGACACGTGGCACAGGATCAGCCAGGAAGATAAGTGGCTATGGTTTGCTGCAGTGGGCATCTCCCCTCACTTGAAGGTAACAGCCTTGTTGACAATTCCATCTTCCTCAGCACCTATGTGTAGAGTCCTGGCCAGCACAGCACAGTGGCTCCTGCACACTGGAATGGAAGAGGGGGAAGGTTTTTCTGGGTGTTGCTTTTCAGGGAGATCAAAGAACCCAGTTGTGCTCTAACTTTTTTTTTCATTGATTCAGAAATATTTCAGGGAAATGGGGTTCAAGGAGTGGCACAGAGTAAATATTATTAACAAAAGACCTAAGATGTGAGTGCTGTAAATATACCCAGGCCCCTTCCTGCCTTGGACTTAGGGGTTTTTCTGCCTGCCCATCATGGTAACTCCACTAAGCCTGATGGGCATGACCTGAATAGGGCACCTATTTAGCTTTCCTCATAGGAATGGCTGCTTGGCTCCATACACACATCTGTAATAATCAGGCACCCTGATCATAATACAGCGGTGCCGCAGGAATACGCACGCTGCATTCAGTGAGCACCCTGAAAGCCATTACACTGCTAATTATAAACACAGGCTGCCAAAGCCCAGCTTCCTTCTATTCTTCTTACATCCTGCAGATGGCCAAACTTAGGAATTCGTCATCTGATTCCCTTGGAATGGCAGCTGGTGGCTTGATAAGTCAGTGTTTGGGGTTGGGACTGGATAGAATCTGTGAGAAACCAAGTCTCTAATCCCAGTGTGGTTTCCTCTCTAAATGGTCAAGGTAACATGGCACGTCCCTCTGGTCTTGGCAAGGAAAAGAGCAGACCTCTTGGAGCCCACAGTGTAGCACTGCAGGTAGATAAATATGTAGCCCTTTTTGTTCCTTGGGTGTCCCTAGCTCTGCTACAGTTTTGTCCCAAAGGACCTTCCCGCCTTTGAATGTGATTCCCCAGAGTTGGGAGAATTACTTTGAAATTGTATGGGGTGATCATTTCATCAACCCAGAGGCATAAGCATGTGGACTTGATCTAAAATAGTCTTTTTAAAAACCAGAGCCTGGGACTGGGCACCGTGGCTCATGCCTGTAATCCCAGCACTTCGGGAGGCTGAGGCAGGTGGATCACGAGGTGAGGAGATTGAGACCATCCTGGCCAACATGGTGAAACCCCATCTCCACTAAAAATACAAGAATTAGCTGGGTGTGGTGGTGCGCGCCTGTAGTCCAAGCTACTGGGGAGGCTGAGGCAGGAGAATCACTTGAACTCGGGAGGTGGAGGTTGCAGTGAGCCAAAATTGCACTATGACACTTCAACCTGGTGACAAAGAAAGACTCCATCTCAAAAAAAAAAACCAAAAAACAAAAAAAACAAAAATAAAAACAAAAAACAAACCAGAGCTTGGGATCAACTTTCAAGAACTATGGTGACTGGATCCCTCCCATCACCATAGTTCTTGAAAGTTGCACAGTGACAGCTCAGCCTCCTCCCTCCTGGCTGGGTGCAGAGCATTGAAACTGTGTCCTTCCAAGCCCTGGGGAACAGAGCTGATTAATGGGTCTGGATTTTTTTCATTATTATTTTTAATCTGGTTGGAAGTCTGGCAGGCTGCAGGTATCCAGCAGAGAATCAAAATGAGAAAACATATAATACTATTGGTTCAGGTTTCTGAGAGCAGAGGAAGGATTAAGGACTTGGGGGTCAGAGTAGTGCTTTAGATGCTGGATCGCCCTTCCTAGCTGTGTGACCTCGGGCAGGTTCCTTAATCTCTCTGGGCTCCAATATTTTCTTCCTGTAAAATGAAGCATGTTTTGGGAGCTTTTCCATTATTAACAGCTATTAAATCATTTGACCACCATTGGCTGTCCACTCACGCTAGGGGATGTTCCAGTTGTTGAAGACAAAACATCAGGTCTCTGCCTCAGTGGGAAAGCAGGGCACGGGCGCATCCACCAGCAAACAGCATCGTCCAGCCATGCAGCAGACACAGATGTGCCACCCAGGTCCCCCCAGGGAAGAGCTTGCAGAGAGCCATCTTGTCTGGGTCTCACCTTCCCAGGCAGCTTGCAGTCAGTTACCCAGCAAGGAGAGGGCATAAAGTCCCAGCCATTTGGCCATTTTGGCCCCATTCAGGAAGACACTGAGGGAGATTTGTGCTCCAGACCCCCCTGCTGGCTTGGTAGGGCCTGAGTTGCATTTGGACTTTTTCTGCCCAATCCTGCTTTGTCCTCTCCTTTTGAAAACAGGTGCCCATCTGTTAAGCCCACCTTGTCCTCCAAACTCCAAATCAGCTTCTACTCCAGAGAACCTGACCGCCACCCAGCAGAGGGGCAAGCAGGGACACAGAGGTGTCTGAGTGGATGCAGACGCCCAGGGAGCCACTTGGAGCCTGTTCTGATGACTTGGATATTTCTGTCAGGGCTGCTATTGCCCAGGAATGTCCGCAGACCCGAGTTTGGTTTCCCCCATAGGAAACAAGGGCTTGTGTGGGTAGTTTATTAATTAGGTAACTCCAGGAAGCAAGAGAAAGAAGTTGGGAGAGAAAGGAGAATAAGGAAATTCACATGGTAGGCAGGTATTGCTGAACTGTCTGACCCATGGCTAACTGGGGCTCAGTCCCCCGGGGTCCTTCTAAGGAAATTATAGATGTTCCTCAGGGTTTCCTTCTAATCACAGAGTCCCAACCCTTACTGGTGGAGGGCTCCCTCTCCTTCTGTCTCCCCATTTCCGGGATGCTTTTTGGGCTAAGTGAGCTCTGGGGGCTTTGAAGAAAGACCTGGGCGCTGTGCCTCACGCCTGTAATCCCAGCACTTTGGGAGGCCAAGGCGGGCAGATCACAAAGTCAGGAGATCAAGACCTTCCTGGCTAACATGGTGAATTCCTGTCTCTACTAAAAATACAAAAAGTTGGCTGGGCATAGTGGTGGGCGCCTGTAATCCCAGCTACTCGGGAGGCTGAGGCAGGAGAATCGCTTGAACCGCGGGGCAGAGTGAGCCGAGATTGCGCTACTGCACTCCAGCCTGGGCAATAGAACGAGACTAGGACGGAAGGAAGGAAGGAAGGAAGGAAGGAAGGAAGGAAGGAAGGAAGGAAGGAAGGAAGGAAGACCTGAGGCTAAAAGGAGTAAAAGATGCAGAGGGCACTTGGAGTGGCCCCTCTGGTAGCATGGCAAGTCATGCAATCATAGCAGCAGCTGAAACACGGGCAGAGGTGCATGGCAGGGGCCTGCTGGTCCACACAGCCTATTAGCTCCTGCACCTTTCTTGAATAGCTGCCGGAACTACCCTGTTGATGGCTACCCTGATCTTCCCATGGGGACACAAATGACACATGGAGGGTCAGCTGGCGGCGGACAGGCTGCTGGGACAAGGCAGACTGGATAGCAGCAGCACCTCTCCCCAGCCTTAGGGTCTGTGCAGCTCAGGCTATCCATGTACAGTTCCGGGCAGGCAGTGCTGTGCTTCTGTGTGCAGGCTCAGGAGCCAAATGATGCGGGTTCAAATCCTGGCTCTGCCACTTATTAGCTATGAGCCTTTAGGTGAGTTCCTTATTCTGTCTCATCTGTAGGATGGGGAAAATGAAAGCACTGAGGAAAATGAAACCACCCTAGAGGGTTGTTGTGAGGCTCCCATGAAATCAAGCCTGGGAAGCACTTTGTCCAGGGCTGGTGGGAAGATGGAGGCACTACTTGGTGGAGGTTGGAATTATTAGATCTTTCACTGAGTATCTTTCCTGCAAAGGACGTCAACATAGACCTCCTTTCACACTCACTGCAGCTGCGTAGTATTGCTCTATTGTTTGCTTTAGTAACACCCACAATTGCAAGCATGAAAATGCACCCACAATTGTGAAAAGTAGCCCTGGAAGTATTTCTTTCTCCTCTACTATGTAAAGGGCAAAAGAGGCACTGCTGAAATAAGGAATAGCCTACGCCCCTTTCCCACCTCAGGCTTCTAGGGCAAGGTCTAATGCTAACTCAGAGTCTCTCTGAGGCCACTTACATCTATAATTGCTTCAGGATAACTGTTTTAATGCTTGCACCAAAATCAACCTTTATGCTCCATGAAACAAATGGCTTTAAAGTCATCTTTCAGCAGCTTTATTTTGTGTTTACTAAATTACTTATTCTACAATAAGCCTGATGAGAGGCATGCTTTATTACTCTTGAGTTCTGCACTAGCAGAAGTATAATAAATGTGGATTCAAGCACTTCTGGGTTGCTTGTCTATTTTGTTCATCCATTCATTCCTTCCCTTCCTCTCAGCATCTTGCTTTACCCTGGATGCTGGCACCTCTTGTCCTGCAGAGATGAGGGTCAGTTTATAGATGGAGGTAACCCCCCTAGTCTTGGTAGTTTTCATCAACCCTCTGAAGGGTATAAAATCAGGACAATAGAAAAGCAGATAGTAGTATGAAATAGTTAACATCAAACTCTGAACTCAGGCTAACGTTCGACTGACTATGCCATTTGGGAAAAAGTGTTTTGGGGGTTAGCAATATCTGTTTCACCG
Source organism: Cacajao melanocephalus (assembly GCA_963573385.1). Classification (NCBI taxonomy): domain Eukaryota; kingdom Metazoa; phylum Chordata; class Mammalia; order Primates; family Pitheciidae; genus Cacajao; species Cacajao melanocephalus. The sequence continues at coordinate 48,153 of CAUYLG010069892.1, forward strand.
TGTAAAGCACCTACCACAATGCCTGGCACCTATTAAGCTAAAAGGAGAGTCTTGTTTCAACTAAAGCATGGGATATTGGAACTAACAAAGGTTTCAAATTTAGACACATGTGATTGAAATCTCAGAGGGAACCTATCCAGCATGTCTTGGATTTGAATTTCAAAACCTGAATAAAACTATTTAAACTTTCTTTCATAACAGCCATCACCCCCAATCCAAGGATCCTGAAGGATAAATCTAGAACATGACCAAAGACCACGGCCTTTGAAAATGTTGTTTAATATGGCTGGGCATGGTGGCTCAAGCCTGTAATCCCAGCACTTTGGGAGACCAAGGTGGGTGGATCACATAAGCTCGGGAGTTGGAACCCAGCCTGGCCGACATAGTGAAACCCTGTCTCTACTAAAAATACAAAAATCAGCCAGGTGTGGTAGCATGCACCTGTAATCCCAGCTACTAGGGAGGCTGAGGCAAAAAGCAATTCTTTTGCCTCAGCCTCCCTAGTAGCTCCCTAGCAGAGGTTGCACTGAGCTGAGACTGTGCCATTGCACTCCAGCCTGGGAGACAAGAGCAAAACTCCATCTCAAAAAAATTTTTTTTAATATTTATTACTATTATTGCTAATTACTGTGTCCAGACACAACAAGGAGAAGCAAAAGAGGATTGCGTGTGTAGGATGCAGGCTGTAGGGTGGCCAGGAGGGAGGGCCCCAGCTCCCCAGCTGTTTCTGGCACAGTATTGATGATGGAAAGACCCCTCCCCAGGAGCAGAGAGTCTCACACCCCTCGGGGCACAGACCAGAGGAGCAGAGATGCTCCTCAAACACAAGGCACAGCAGGCACACAGAAATGAACTTGGAAGTGGTTTGTGAAGATTCTCCATCTTAGAGTGGCTTGCTCCAAATTGGTACCCACTCAGTTGAGTTTAGTCATCATCGATTAACTAACAGCCAGAAGCTTGGAATACTGGTTATAGGTGTCAGGCCCTTAGGTTGTGGTGCTCCCCATTTAATCACAGAACCACCCACCCTACCTTCTCTGAACTCTAGCACCGCTATCTTGACACGTTTCTTATATAGAGTACTGTTTAGAGTAGATGAGGCTATGCTGTGTATGATTTTCAGGGACAGGAATCCTCCACGTTTATCCTACAATGCTAATTCAAGGATTGGGCTCCTGTTATGGTATGCCCCATCATCACTGAGTTCTCTGCTTTTAACTTCACAAATGACAAAGAGAAGAGGAAGCAAGAAAGATTGCACATGGAATGTTTTGTGACTAGCCCAGAAGCCAAGGATATGATTCTGTCCACATCCGTCAGCCAGAACTCAGTCACACAGTCTCAACTGCAAGGCAGGCTGGGATATGTCATTTTCTTGCTTGCAGGACCAGTGAGTACTGGTACTGGTGAGCATCTGGCCAGTCTCTGACACCCTTCCTATTAAAAACAGCAACAACGACAACTCTTCTGCTAATGGTCACCTAATGCTCTACTCTGCAGTAATATCCGGCAACATGCAAAAACAAATTTATGCTCAGAGAAACTGAAGGACATGTGCAAGTTCACAGACTTTATTGACAAAGTAGAACTATATAGTTTTTCCAATGCCCAGTTGTATCGGTCAGGACCGGTTAGGCAACTAATGCTACCGCAACAACCTCCAAATCACAGTGGCTTAAGATGCTAAGTTTCATTCCTCATTTTAAATCCCACCACGACGCAGCTCCCCACTGCATGTTGTTTTGATCATTTGGCTCCACCGTAAGAATTTCTCATCTTAAGAATCTCTGCATCGTTGTGGCTGGGGGGAAGAGAGTGTGCAGAATTGCACAATGACCTTCAAATTCCTCCACCCTGAAGTGACCCACATCACTTCTGCTCACACATCATTGCTTAAAGCAAGTCACTTGAACACAGCTCATTCAAGAGGCAGCAAATGTGATCTTCCAGACACCCAGGAAGGGCAGGAGAAACCTTGGTGAGCATGAATGTCTCATTAGATAGGAGTCAGGGACTCCTACCCCTGCAGAGACTGAGAAATTAGGCCTGCAAATGCAGGTCAGACCCAGGCTTACCCAGCCACTTACAGTGTTTTTTTATTTCTATTAATATTTTTTTTTCAGAATATAGAACCTGGAAAGTCTTTTGGGCCCTAAGATAGCTGACGTTCTTCATTTACCCAGAACTCTTCTTCTTTTTCTAGACTCCCCCACTTACTCTCACCTCCTGTAATTCTGGCGGAACTATCTATGTATTTGCATTTATGTAAAATGCAAAGCCCTTTGTCTTCTAAGGCAGGGCAGGTGTCAGTTTCTATAAGATTGAGAACAGAGGGCTGGGCGCAGTGGCTCACGCCAGTAATCCCAGCACTTAGGGAGGTCAAGGTGGGTGGATGACTTGAGGTCAGGAGTTTGAGACCAGCCTGACCAACATGGCAAAATCCTGTCTCTACTAAAAATCAGCTGGGCATGATGGTGGGCACCTGTAGTCCCAGCTACTCAGGAGGCTGAGGCTGGAGAATAGCTTGAACCCTGGAGACGAACGTTGCAGTGAGCTGAGGTCACACCACTGCACTCCAGCTTGGGTGACAGGGCGAGACTCCATCTCAAAATAAATAAATAGATAAATAAATAAATATTATGAACGTAAAGGAGAGGGGCTTAGCTGACAAAGGTCACTTTCTCTCTCCCATGGAGTTAGCCTGTACATGGTGGGAGAGAGTAAAGGACAATGGGCAAAGGGAGGCAGAGCTAAGACAGACAGACAGACGCATGTACACACACACTGGACAGTAGGGGAAGCGCTAGGATGTCATGATTGGGAGTCTAGATCTAGCCACATCTGATCCAGCCCGGCTTTGGCCTTCACAGCTACCAGACCCAATAAAGTCCCAGCCTCTACTGGTTTATCCTTAAGCTGGTTTGAACCAAGTTTCCTTCCCTTACAAATGAAAACAATCTGATGAATGCATTCATATGTATAAAATCCTCCTGGGGAAAGGCAGTTTTGGCATCTAGAGAAGGAGCAAGCTGGTGTGTATTGCTGTGAATGGGAGAGAAGCTGGACCTACAGGAGATTCAGAGGAAATGGACTTGGGCTGGATGTTTGCCACTAGCCAGGGTAGGATTAGGAGCTGGAGGCTCTCTAGGGACTCTGCAGACATTTAGGGAGAGGTAACTGAGGCGATGCCCCCAGAAGTCTCAAATTTGAGCAGTTATAGGTGACTTAAGGAGCTTGGTATTGGAATGATTATTTTCTATGTCATGCCAGGCAGAAGGCATAATATGGGAGATTTCTATCCTATGAAACTAAATATATGCATTAATCTTAATTTACTTTTTATTCTGATTTTTGTAGTCAATTGTTTAAAACCCAGGAAGTCCTTTCTGAAGATCGTTGTTAGGATGCTGTCACGCACTCCTCCCAGCCCCTCCTAGATGCTGGGGTGGGAAAGCAATCAGTCTTATCTGTGTGGGAACCAGACTCCCACGAAGAGCAATCAGGAGAAGAAAGGAAACAAGGAAACTAACATGCATTTGGTATCTTCTCTGTCCTAGGTGTCTGCTCTCTGCATATGTAATATGCAGGATCTGCAAGTTGCTGGAAGGGAGTTTGCTTCATAAACGAGGAGATTTCGGGTAACTGGCCACTGTCTTCCACCAGCATGCAGTAGAGCTGGGATAGGGGCTGGCTTGGTCTGATTTCCACATTCCTGCACTTTTCATGGTACAATGTTGCCAGGCCAAAGACACTCCTTCTGGTCCCCAGTCCCATCTGCAGATGTCTGAAGTTCTATGATAGAAATTTAAACACAAAAGGCTTTTGTGTTAAAAAGCAAAACCCCTTTGTTTTTTATTTTTTATTTATTTATATTTTTGAGACAGAATCCCACTCTGTTGCCCAGGCTACGGTGCATTGGTGCGATCTCTGCTCACCACAACCTCCGCCTCCCGGGTTCAAGCAATTCTCCTGCCTCAACCTCCCAAGTAGATGGGATTACAGACACCTGCCACCATGTCCAGCTAATTTTTGTATTTTTAGTAGAGACAGGTTTCACCATGTTGGCCAGGCTGGTCACGAACTCCTGACCCCAAATGATCTACCCACCTCAGCCTCCCAAAACACTGGGATTATACTTGTGAACAACAGTGCCCGGCCCAATTTCTTTATTTCTAAGATGGGGTCTCACTGTCCCCTAGCCTGGATTGCAGTGGCCTGATTATAGCTCGCTGCAGCTTTGAACTCCTGAGCTTAAGCAATCCTCCTGCCTCAGCTTCCCAATTACCTGAGACTACAGGCCTATGCCACCATGCTCAGCTGTTTTTTTTAATTTACAGATGGGGTCTCAGTGCATTGGCCAGGCTGGTCTCTCCTGGGCTCAAGTGATCCTCTCACCTCAGCCTTCCAAAGTGTTGTGACTACAGGTGTGAGCCACTGAGCCTGTCCTAAAACTCCATTGGATTTTGTGTGGAAGAGTCCAAAAAATCAGGATAACCTGTGTTTCGGGTAACAGACTTCACTCATTTTGTAAGTTTGTGGTTGGTGACAATAAATCAGAAGGTTAATGTTGGGTCTTATGATGGGGTGGAAGTAAAGCACTAACCAGCCTGGGACCTTAGCATCCCTGCTGGCAGGTAAACCCTGAACCAAATGCAAACCAGCAAACAGTAATGAGTCAAGCTTTCCAAACCAAACCATTTCCATTTCATTCTATATCTATGTATAGAGTGACAGAGAATGAGAAGAAGAAATAGCAGATTCAAAAAATATAATGTAGGCTGGGCATGGCGGCTCACGCCTGTAATCCCAGCACTTTGGGAGGCAGAGGCGGGCAGATCACAAGGTAAGGAGTTTGAGACCAGCCTGGGCAATATGGAGAAACCCTGCCTCTACTAAAAATACAGGGTGGGTGTATTTAGCTAGGGGGCGGGGTGGTGGTGGGAGCCTGTAGTCCCAGCTACTCAGGAGGCTGAGGCAGGAAAATTGCTTGAACCCAGGAGGCAGAGGAGGTTGCAGTGAGCTAAGATCACACCATTGCACTCTAGCCTGGGTGACAGAGTAAGACTCTGTCTCAAAAAAAAAGAAAAAGAAAAAAATAATGTAATAGCAACAAAAGCAACACACACTGAACAATATTTTGAGAGATTAACATTTAAGAAATTATTTCCTCTCTTGAAATGCTCCAGAGTTATGGGAGTGAAGATGTGTTGGGGAAACTGAACACCTAGCAGCAACCTCATCCAGGAAAATAAATGTGGGAGACGAATTTCAAGGAGAACAAGTTAAGTGAGAAGTCATACAGTGGAATATTATATAGCAACAAAAAATAAATGAACTACAGCTTCAAGTAGCCACATGGATAAATCTCTGCAATGTTGAGCAAAAGTCATGTGCTATATCATTTACAAAAACTTAAAAAAACCATGCAAACCAGTCAGTTCTATATATTGCTAAGAGGTACATTCATATGCAATGCAAGTATAAAGTCATCCACAGGATCAATTCATGCTAAATCTAGGATTGTGGTTACTCTAACGGGGAAGAAACAGGGTGATTGGGATAGGGAATAATTCAGGGAGTTTCCACTGCTTTTGTGGTATTCAGTGATTAAGCTGTGTAGGGGCAAATTGGTAGTTGCTAAATTATTCTCTACCTGTTTTGATATCTGAAATACTTCCTAAGAAATAAGAGAGAGGTAGACAATAAAGATTAATTTAGCAGAGGAAACAATCCGGAAAGTGAATGTAAAGGGATTCTATGATTGCCTTAGAAAGGATTGTCCAGCGCAGAGTCTTGCCTATTTGACTAACAGTAACGACAGCTTAAATGTGACATTTAGCAATTGTTTCTGCTGATGAATCAAACCTTCATATGTCTTAACCTCTCACTTTAGGCAAATATAATGCCAGTCACACAGTAGAAAAATCTCTTGCGAGTGATTCATTATAGGAAACTGATACGTTTTCTTTTCTAGCCTTTTTAACTTGGCCAAATTAGAAATATTTTAAATGTCAAAAAAGAGAAAGAAAAATGCCGCGTGCAGTCCTTTGGGGGAGACAGCTAATTATTCAACAACAGAGGCGAGAATGCCGGATGAACAGACAGAGACATTGCATTCAGTTGTAGCGGTCCCTGTCCCTACACATTTACAAAATTAGAAACCTGAGTTATTATAAAATAAGAAAAATAAGCCCCTTTCATTTATTTCTTTGAATATTTTATTGATTATAATACTATAATAGCTTTTACTATAAAGAGAGCTTATATAAATCCAAGAGAAGGCACAAACACTAAAAGAGGACAATTTACAAAACGAAATAGATAACTAAAGACTTAATAAATTTCTTCAATTCTATTAATGGTCAAAGATATGCAAAACAAAAGGATTAAGGTCCCATTTTCATTTTTCATCCATCAAATAGCAAAAGATTAAAAAAATTTAAAAGCACACCTGTTTATCACAAGTTTCTGTGGATACTATCATATATAAACTGTTTTCCTTAGGACAAGAAACAGTTCCATCAAGAGAGGGAAATACATCTACCTTCTAAATGTATGACTTACCATAAAGTACCAAAAAATCTGTCCAAAATATCTCCAGATTAGCCTAATACTGTATAAGTAATTAAATTTCTTCCCCTGCTCCATCTTTAGATAAAATGTTCAAGGAATTCGTTAAAATGCAGCATAGTCTCTGGGTGTGGTAACCTCTTAGCCATTATTAACTATTACAGTCATTGCTTAAATTGGTTTATCAGATTAACTACTGAGTAGCCATTAAAACCTCCTGTTCTTGTCATCTTTAATAATTTTGAGCAGAAGATACAAAGGCAATTGCAGAGACACAAAATACATGTACAACAAATTACAACAAATGTATATACATATAGTACACATGTGTAATGCAATATTGTAGAAATGTGTTGACTTAGATCCCTCTCTCTTATAAATACTGCTTTATTTTCTTTTGTAATGAAATGAAACTTTATAACAAAGCTAATTTGACATAGTCAATGAGTTATATGGTGATCACTGTGCTATGCAGTCCTCGGGCATTAGTGCTGAGAAGCCCCAAACAAAATCAACAAAAATTTTAGTTTCCTCTTTTCTTAGCTTGTTCATTTCAAATATCTATAATCCACATCAAGAAACATTTTTCCTGATACAATAAATCATAGAATATTCGTTCTTCATATATATAATATCACTTATTCTTGCTAAGAGACTAAGGTTTTCAAGGAAACTTCACACCCTGGCTAGTTTCCTCTGTGTCCTGGGGAGGGTGAGGGGAGGATTCCCTTCAACTGGAAAGCCATCTTTGCTTATCAAGCTATGGATTGTAGACTTAGGGGTGCTAGGAAGATCTAAATAGGGATTGGTGGCTTGGAAGAGAAAGAACACAGGAAGAAGAAAGTCTGAATCCTCCAAAATAATGAATCCGCAGCAGGAAAACTGCAGGGGATGGGGTGAGAATGAGAGGAGGAGATAGACCTTCAGCAACATCCTCCTGCTCCCACTGGCTCAGCACTGGAGGGTGCCCTAGGAAGCCTGCAAGACAGTGACATTCAAGACTGAGTGTAGATGTCGCATGGCATCAGGGCAAGCCAAAGCCCTGACACCCGCGCTGCTCCATGTCGTCTCCCCATGGGCCAGATTTGCCTTAGCTTTGGGCAAAGCCCTCCATTTCACAAGTAAGGTGAAGAGGAATAGATATGAACGTAAATGAAAAGGTATATACTTTGTGAGGATGACACTGAGTCCAACTATAATCCATGCATTGTAAGAGCCTTTTAGGAAAACAGGTGGAGCGGTGGGGAAGGTTGGTCAACAATGGGAGAGCAAGGTCCTGCAGAAATACCCACATCCCACTTCAAACACAAGGGTATGATACATAAAAATTTGAAAAACTTGTTTTTTCGAGATAGAGTCTTGCTTTGTTGCCCAGGCTAGAGGGCAGTGGTGCAATTATAGCTCAGTGTAACCTCGAACTTCTGTGCACAAGCAATTCTCCTGCCTCAACCTCCCAAGTAGCTAGGACTTCAGTTGTGCACCACCACGTGCAGAGAATTTATTTATTTATTTATTTTGTAAAGGCAGAGGTCTCATTTTTTGGCCCATGCTGGTCTCAAACTCCTAGCCTCAAATGATCCTTCTGCCTCAGCTTCCCCAAGTGTTGAGATTACAGGCGTGAGCCACTGTGCCCAGCCTAGAGTATTTTAAAAATATACATTTGTTCAAAAATGTATAGATAATAAAAACCCTCAGTTTTCAAGAAACAACAGAATCATCCACAGGGACAAGAGATAAAATGGGAAGACAGGACAGGAAGCAGGGACTGAGTCTCAGGGCTGCTGAAACCCGGGGTTAAAGAGACGGAGTGGTGGCCAGGAGTTCTACTCAGAGAAAAAGAGAATGGGAAGTTCCCCATCTACAGCCTGGTAGAGATGCTCTGGGCTCCCTGCAAAAGAACGTAGGCTAAAATTCTCTAAAACTACTAACCAGAGCTGAGGTAGAAAGTCAGCTTATTGCTTGGGTGGAAGAAAAGAACAGATTTCTTGGTAGCCTGAAATCAGTACCTCCTGGGGTGTGTATGGGATGGGGCAGAGAACACATGGGAAATGTGAACCAAAGCATTTCTGACCACGTACCAGGCAATAATCCCCTTGACAAGAACTCTGCTGGGAAAGAATAGCAGTGTGTTATAGGTCTATAACAAGGACAGGCTGGGACACAGGGCAGGGCCAGCACCTCTGCAGGGCTCCAGTTGGGGAATCTCAGACAGAGATTCCCCAGAGCAGGAAGAGGGCAGAAAAGTGACAAGGCTCTTGTTTAGTATCAAGTCAGCCTGCATTAGTGGGCATCCCTTAGACTTGGGGTCTTCATCCATTTGTGCTGCTATAACAAAATACCTGAGACTGGTTTGTTTATAAAGAATGGAAATTTATTTCTTACCATCCTGGAGGCCAGGAAGTCCAAGATCGAAGTGCCAGCAGATTCAGTGTCTGGTGAGGGTTCTGTCTGTTACCAGGATGGCCCCTTGTTGCTGTGTCCTCGCACAGTGAAAGGGCAGAAAGGGACTAGCTATTTCCCTGGAGCCATTTCATAAGGGCACTAATCCCTTCATGAGGGCAGAGCCCTCACTACCTCATCACGTCCTAAAGGTGCCATCTCTTAACACCATCACCTCAGGGTTTAAGTTCCAACATAAGAATGTTGGAAGGACACGTCCTTTCAAACCTCAGCACTGGTAAGAAGTTCAAGTGCAGCTCTCTGCCCCCACCCCATCTCTGTTAGAACCTGAGAACCAACTGGGGCCCCTGCTGGGCTATAATAAATAGAGCTTTGAGAAGACACACGGTAAGAATAATTTTAAAAACTTTGCTCAGATTTATGAATGAAATCCCTTCTTGGTTCTTTTTGAAATTTCATTAATATTTTAAAATTGCTTTTAATCGCTTCATTTGATATCTTAATGGTGTTTCTTTTGAATGTGATGCTGTTCGGAGAACTTGAAAGTTCAGCTTCATTTGGGTGACACAAATGAAATGTGATTCCTTTATCTTTGGTGGAGGGGAAATAAGCCTGCATTCTTTCTGCTTCTGGGTTTTGGGCTGCAAACCCACAAAAGCTGATAGCTGCCATGCCAGGGCCATTGGGCTTAGAGGGCCAGGTGCTAAGACAACTATAACCAGAGAGCTCTGCAGCACCCTACGATTTCACATATTCTGGACTTTTCCCTCAGGCTTCTCTGTGTACAGGCATTTCCTCAATTGGGACAGCATTCCCCAGTGGGCAAGAGTACAGCATGCAGATGAATTAGGTCAGAGGCCTGTCCTCACAAGGGCCTGAGCCTTCACCTGCCATAAATAACTAAAATTTGATCTCCACCGCGGGAAGGTCTTTTTAGGCAGCTACGTTTCTAACACCTAGGATACTGCCTAAATATTTGTACAGTGAAATCCCCTGGACAGCTATCCATTGACATGATCAGCTTTTATGTAGACTCTTTTAGAAATACATTTTAAAACATGCATTCCTTCATAATAGAGACAAAAATGTTGGGCTTGACAAACCTGGACATTGCATAAGATACAGATGGGTCAGAAAAAAAAATTATTTAGAGAAATAGATGGGTTCCTGTGTGCTTTTGAAGTGGAAGAAGAAAGGAATCAGTACTGTCTGCTGCCTGAGATATTTAGTCTAAGAAATATTGCTGTGCTGTGAAGTTAATTACTATCCAAAAAGAAAGCCTTTAGTGATTTAAAATTATATTGCATGTATCTATGTAGTATATTATAGCACATTAAAAAGGTAAGGTAAATTAAAAGCCTTAAAATAATTTACATAATATTTAAAGATCCCTGTGGCATATTAATAATCATGCCTTCTACTCTGTTCATGTTGTCTTTTTGTTTTTGTAAGTAGAAACAGTCTCAGAATTATGCCACTTGACTAATAAGTGGCCCTTGTGTAGAAATGGCCACTGACCCCTGTCCCTTTATCATGCTACAAGAGTGACCAGTACCAAGGGCCCGGCTGCCTCTCACCCTGCCAGCGCCCCAGACTCATTCCTCATGGAACCCCCACTGCTAATTTTTAAGTTCAACCTCTCTTTATCCCCAAGGCTTCTAGAACTTAGGTTTTAGAATACCTTTAGCGGTATTCCAACTGTGTTATGATGAATTAGGCTTTGGGGGCTAGCCTGAGAATCTGACCTCCACTGAGAATATGTGGATCAATTGCAAGTCAACACAGAATATAATAATTAAGAATGGGGTTCTGGAACGGGCAAACTACCACTCTTGGTGTCCAGGTTCTGACACTTATTAAGGGCATGACCTTGGACAATGTGGCTGCTCTTTGCCTCCGTTTTCTCCCCTGTAAAATGAGAACAATAATTACAACCAACTTTATCAGTACTATTATGGGCTGAATGTGTCCTCTCAAAATTCATATGTAGAAATCTTCATCCCCAGTACTCAGAATGTGTCTATATTTGGAGATAGGGCCTTTAGTGAGGTGACTGAATTAAAATTACCTCTGGTCATTAGGGTGGGCCCTAATTCAATATGCCTACTGTCCTTGTAAGAAGAGGAGATTAAGACACAGACACGCACAGAAGGAAGACCATGCGAGGACACAAGGAGAAGAGGCCACCCAGGAGCCAAGGAGAGAGGCTTCAGGAGAAACCAAAACCTTGATCTGAGACTTCCAGCCTTTTAAATTGTAAGAAAATACACTGTTGTGGTGCTTTGCTATGGCATTCCTAGCAGACTACTACTGGTACTTTTGAAGATTCCATGAGACAATGCAGGTTACATGTTTGGAATGGTGCCTAGCATAGTAAGCACGTAAGGAATGTTAGCCATCCTTATTATATAAGACAATAATAAGTTGCTATTTCTTTCTTTTTTCCGCTCTTTTTTTTTCTTTTTTTTTGAGATGGAATCTCGCTCTGTCGCCCAGGCTGGAGTGCAGTGGCATGATCTTGGCTCACTGCAACCTCTTTCTCCTGGGTTCAAGCAATTCCCTGCCTCAGCCTCCTGAGTAGCTGGGATTATAGGCACCCACCACCACATCCGGCTAATTTTTGTATTTTTAGTGGAGATAGGTTTCACCATCTTGGCCAGGCTGGCCTTGAGCTCCTGACCTCGAGATCCACCCACCCTGGACTCCCAGAGTGCTGGGATTACAGGCGTGAGCCACCACACCTGGCCAATAAGTTGCTATTTCTAAATAATTTTCTTGTGAATTAAGATTTAGATCGCAATCTGGTCATAATGTGGGTACTTTTACATATCAGGATTACCTTGAAACTTCTCTTCTTTACATTAAAAATTCATCTGTTCATTCATTCATAAAATAAACATGTATTCACTGGCAACTACCAGCCAGGAACTGTGTTTGGTGCTGGGAGTACAAGATGAATGGCACACAGATTGCAGTGCTTCCTTGACGAACTTAGAGTATCTGGAACTGGTCCAACATGGCTCTGGGCATCGTTAGAAAGACAAGAGTCATGGCTGGAGGCTGGTCAGGTTGAACACGGAAACAAAACAGAACGATTGTCCGTCTGCAGGGCAGGTAGATGAGCAGCCCTCTGGACAGGCAGTCCCACTCTTAGGATGGTGTGGATTTTCTAGAGAAGTTCTGCAGTCACCCAGCGCTGACCCGCAACATCCAGAGAAAGATGGCTCTGTCCGAGCAAAACATTCATGCTGGGCTTGAGGTTAAAAGGTTGCAAACAAAGTCCAGCTCTGCTGGTAAAATTACGGCCAGGGCACAATGTGTAATCTAATGGGAAAAGTGCTGATGCCAACCCATCTACCCAGCCATGCTCTCTAGCAGAAAACTGGAATTATCACTTGTACTCTTCAGGGAAGCTGCTTTCATAGGTAGGTCAGTTTTCTTTGCAATCACAAAGTCAGTAATGAGTTGCATAGTTTTTCTATTTTGTAAAACCGCTTTTTCAGGTATAATTGATATACAGAAAATATACATATTTCAATGGTAAAATTTGATGTGTTACACCACAATGAAGGCAGTAAACATAGCCATCGTCCCCCAAATTCTCCTCCTGTCCCTTAGTGATCCCTTTTTCCTGTCCCCACTCCCCACCTGCAGGCAACCACTGATCTGTTTTCTGTCACTATCGGTTAGCTGGCTTATTACATTCAGCGTTAATTATTTTGAGATTCACCCAGGCTGCTGCTGTGTATTCATGCTTCCTCTCTTTTTGTTGCTGAGTAGTATTGTACTGTTTAAATATGCTGCAATTTGTTTATCCAGTCACCTGTTGATACACATGTGTATTGTGTCCTGTTTGGGCTTTTGCAAATAAAGTGGCTATGAACATTTGTGTACAGGTCTTTGCATGGATCTATGCTTCCTTTTCTCTTGGGTGAATACCTAGGAATGGAATGGCTTGATCACATGGTAAGTATATGTACACCTTTTTAAGAAATTGCAAACTGTTTTCTGAAGCGGTTATATCATTTTGTATTCCCACCACAAATTCATGAGATTTCTAGTTCCTTCACATCCTCATCCATATGTTCAGTCTTTCCTAATTTTAGTGATTTTAATAGGTGTGTAGTGGTATATCATTGTGGTTTTAATTTGCATTTGTCTAATGGCTATTGACAAAATGTTTGTTCCAATCTTTATCTGATTTTTGATGGGTTGCTGGTTTTCTTATTATTATGTTTGGCTTTTATTTTTTCTGGATACAAGTCCTTTATCAGACATATGCTTTGCAAATATTTTCTCTCAGTCTATGGCTTGACTTTTTATTCTCTAAACAGTGTAATTTAAACAGCAGACTTTAAAGTTTAATGAAGTCTAATTAGTCAATTTGGTCTGGTATGGCTCATGCTTTTGGTGTTATAGCTAAGAAATCTTTGCCTAACCTAAATTTACAGTTTTTCTCCTATCTTTTCTTTGAGAATTTGCAGAGCTTTAGGTTTTACATTTAGACATATGATCTCTTTTGAATTAATATCAATTAAGCCAATTTGGTTCCTAGTTATATTCAGGTCTTCTATATCCTACTGACTTTTCTGTCTAAGTGTACTGTCGATTATTGAGGGAGGGGTCCTGAAATCTTTGACTGTATTTATGGATTTGTCTATTTTCCCCTGCACTTCTATCAGTTGTTGTTTCATGAACTTTGAAGCTCTATTATTAGATGCATATTGAGGACTGGTATGTCTTACCGATGAATTTACCTCTTTATCGTTAAGAAGCAACCTTCTTTATTCTTGGTAATACTCTTTGATCTGAAATCTACTTCACCTGAGCTTGATATACCCACTACAACTTTCTTTTGATTCATGTTAGTGTGGAATATATTTTTAATTCATGTCTTTATATTTAAATTTTGTTTCTCACATGTTTATAGTAGCACAGTTCACAATTGCAAAATCATGGAACCAACCCAAATGTTCATCAATCAATGAGTGGATAAAGAAACTGTGGTATGTATATACAATGGAATACCACTTAGCCATAAAAAGGAATGAATTAACGGCATTTGCAGTGACCTAGATGAGATTGGAGACTACGACTCTAAGTGAAGTAACTCAGGAATGGAAAACCAAACACTGTATGTTCTCACTGATATATGGAAGCTAAGCTATAAGGATACAAAGGCATAAGAATAATACAGTGGACTTTGGGGACTTGGGGAAAAGAGTGAGAGGGAGGTGAGGGATAAAAGACAACCAATAGGGTGCAGTGTATACTGCTTGGCTGATGGGTGCACCAAAATCTCACAAAGCACTACTAAAGAACTTACTCATGTAACCAAATACCACCTGTACCCCAATAACCGATGGAAAATAAAAATAATAAATTGTCTTTTATAGGCAGCATATAATTGTCTTGCCTTTTGATCCAATATGACAATTTCAAACTTTTAGTTGGAATTTTTAGTCTATTAACTTTTACTATGAATATGGATATGCTTAGGTTTAAATGTACTCTCTTGCTATTTATTTTCTATTTGTTCCTTTCTTTGTTTTCTTTTTCTTCTTATTCTGCTTTCTCTTGTATTAACTAAATACATTTTACTATTTCATTTTATCTCTTTTGTTGAATTATGAGCTTTAACTTCTTGTTTTGTACTTGGGTGATTCTTTTAGGATTTTTGCTATGCATCACTAACTTGTCCTGGTTAACTTTCAGGTGATATGACACCACTTCACATATATTATAACAGAATATAAAATATCCCATTATCCTCTGCCAGACTTTGTGCTACTGTTATCATATATGCTACCTTTCCACATGTTATAGATTCCATAATACTTTGTTATGCTTCTATAAATAGTCAATTATCTTTTAAACTTATTTAATAAGAAAAGACAATCATCTGTGTAATCATTAGTTATTATTTCTGGCCCTCCTGATTTCTTTGTATAGATCCAAATTTCATCTGGCATCATTTTCCTTCTGTCTGAAGGATTTCCTTTAACATGTTTTAATAGTATAGGTATGTTGGAGTAATGAATTCTTATAGCTTTTGTATGTCTAAAAATATCTATATTTTGCCTTCACTTTTGAAAGATATTTTTACTGGGTATAGAATTCTGGATGACTTTTTTTTAAAAACTGTTTTTCTCGTCTTTTCATTTACATTGCCTTTGTCAAGAAAGCACCTGTCATTCTTAGCTATGTGCCTCTGTATGTGCAGTCCTTTTCTAAGGCTGATTTTTGTATTTTCTTTATCACTGGTTTGAGCAATTTCGGTTTGGTTTGCCTTGGTGTAGTTTTATGCCTTGGAGCTCCCTGAACTTCTCGAGACACTGAGTTTATTGTTTTCATCAATTTTGGAAAATTGTTGGCCATTACTTCTTTCAATATCTTTTTCCTCTTTCCTCTTCATTGGGGACTTCGGTGCCACATTAAGGCACTCAAAATTGTTTCACAGCTCACTGCTGATCTTTTCATTTTTAAAAATGCTTATTTATGTTTTAGTGTGGATAGTTTCTATTGCTATGTCTTCAAGTTCACTGATCTTTTCTTCTGCAATGTCCAACCTCTCATTAATCCCATTCAGTGTATTTTCACAGCAGAAAGTTTAGTTTTTATTTTCAGAAGTTGGATTTGATCATTTTGTACTTCTATGTCTCTACTTAACTTTTTGAACACATGGAATAAATTTATAATAATAATGCTTTAATGCCATTGTTTGTTAATTCTAATATCTGTGTCAGTTCTGGGACAGTTTCAACTGAATGATTTTTCTCTTTATTATGAGTCAAATTTCCTGCCTCTTCTGCTAATTTTTTACTGGATGTGAGATATTACCTTTTCAGCTACTGGATGGTTTTGAATTGCTATAAGTATTCCTGAACTTTGTTCTGGGACATAATTAAGTTACTTGTAAATAGTTGGTTCCTTTGAATCTTTCAATTAAGATTTGTTAGGTAGGACAAGAGAAGGGCTCATTTTCACCCACTACTGAGACAAGACCCTTATAAATGCTCTACCCAGTGCTCTGTGCCTGGATCATGGTACTATTCCTTCTTATCCTTTAAGATAAGTAAGGGTGTTTCTTTCCCCATCTTTGATTTTATTCTGCACAGATATGCACTGATCGGTACCCAGCTGAACACTAAAGAAGTTTCTGAAGATCGCTGGGATCTCTCTCACAGTGTATCTCTTTTCTCTCTAATATCCTGGCCTGCAAAGTCTAGCCATCTTCTTCTCCCTGGACTCTCAGCCCTGTCCTCTCAATCCAGAGTCTGCCCCTGCTGGTATCCCTCTTTCTGTGCTATGGGCTGGTCGCTCTGGTCAGGCAGTTAACTCAAGTACTTGTAGGGCTCACATCATTTGCTTCCTATCACTAAGTGAACACTGTCCTTCATGATTGATGTCCAGTGTCTTGAAAACCAGTAGGTCATATATTTTACTCACAGAAAGTACATCTTTTATGACCTAACCTCAGATGTCACATTTTGTTATTTCTACCATATTCTACTGATTGAAGAGGAGATATTACTGAGGAGGAATAAATACCTGAAGACAAGAATCACTGAAAGCTGGTTACCACACACACATAGTAAATACACCAACTCAGAGAGTGAGAATTAGATTGGGCAGGCAGCATGAAGCCAGAAAACAGTGCACAAGAAAGAGATGAGAGCCCTCAGAAAGAGTTGGGACAGAAATAATTCCATTCTACTCTGTCTTCTATAAACACTTGTGTCTCAGTTGAGCTCTCTTCCATTGTTTTACTATTATCTAAGTACTAGTCTCCTTTATAAATTGAGAATTTCTCGAAAGCAGGAAAGATCTTATTCATATTGGGTCCTCCAAACTTCCCCTATCATGTCCGAATGACAGTAGTAGCTCAAACATGGTTTCTTGAATTGAATCCAATTAAATAGTGTAGAACAGTAAATTTACTGATATCTATCACATGGCACAAAATGTTGAGATGTGCTAAGCTGGTAGTGACACAAGAAAGGTAATGATGATTTAGGAAAGCTGACCAGAACCACAAGTTAGGGACACAGACCAAGAAGGTCCGTCTAATCCAAAGCTGAGACTATTGTGGCAATTCAGGCATAAAATGGTAAGATTTGGAATATATAGAAGTAAGAAGTAGGAATAAAATGAAAGATGAATCCCACAACCACATGAAGGAAATAGTCGATAGGACTTATTGCCAATTGGGCTTGAAGGGAAGGAAGGGCCAAGATGACTGTAAGGTTTCCAGCTAAGGAGACCTAAAAGTTGTGGTGTCATCAACAAAGTAACAGTGCTCAGACCTGGATACATTACTCCTCTCCCAAAGCTGTTCTTCCTTTATTTCCTATCTTAGTAAACTCAGCTAGAAATCTGGGAATTATTCTTGATGTTTTTCTCCTTCTTACCTATGAATCAAGTTGGTTACTCTTGCAGCTTGGAATTCCCAAGAAGCTGACTTAGATGGAGTTAGGGTGCAGCAGGCTTATTAAGACGTGCTCCTAGGATCAGCCCTGTGTAAGGAAAGGAATAGAGGCAGGATTAGACAGAAGGAAAAGTCAAGCTCATGTGGACACAATGACAGCCTTGGGGGCTCCACAGGGAGGACTGGAGCTAGGCGGCCCTTCAGAGTGGCCCAGAATTAGGCCAAGTTGACCAAGTCTTCAAGTCTTCACATCACTGTCATTGGGCTTTGGGATGTGAAGTCACCTCAGGCAAGCAGCTCTGTGCAACTGAGGCAATCCCTGATGGGATTGGCAGCAGAAGACTGCCTGTTCATAGCAAGTTCTTCAGTGACGGGCATCTGAATGGCCTGTGGCGGTGTGCACATCATGACTGTCCTCAGGTCTCCACCCCAGCCTCAGCAGATCAGTTATTTGTGGTTCTCGTTACTTCTTTCCTGAATTGCTGTAACAGGGTCCTAGCTTGTCTCTCTGCTTACCGTCTTCAGCATTCTTTAATCCATTTTCCACACTGCTGTTGTAATAATCTTTCTAAGTACAGATACAGTCATGCCATTCCTCTTCTCAAAACCATTCAAGGGCATCTCCTCACATGTGAGATTCACAATCTGGACCTCCACCCTACCTGTACTCTGGCCCTGAAGAACTATGTGGAGTTAGTGCTGGGCTTTCACACGTCATCTATTTCTTTATCCGTCAGATGCCTTCCCTCTCCAGCCTGACTTTTTGCTTAGCTAACTCCTCTTACGCTGTCTTTCCAGGCTCATCTTCTTCATGAAACCTCCATGACTCTGCTAGCCTAGGTTAAATGGCATTTCACTGTATTATTATAGCCCCTGGTATGTATCTTTTGTAGCACTTATTACATGATGTTCCAAATGCCTATTACCATAGATTCACCTTGTTGAGAGTTACAGACAGATAATTCTCTTTTAGCACAGCACCTAACACATGGCCTGGTATGTAGGGAGCTCTCAAATGTTTGAACAGTAAATGAGTTAGTCAAACAATTGTTTAAAAATATATTCTTCCAATTTTATTCTCCTGATTACCAACCACCTTCAGCAACACGGTTTTTAGAGGCAGGAATCAGTCTTTTTGTAACATTTTTTATTATTTATAAAAAATTTTGTGGGTACATAGTACTTGTATATGGGGTACATGAGACATTTTGATACAGGCATACAATATAAAATAATCACATCACGAAGAACAGGGTATCCATCCCCTCAAGCATTTATCCTTTGAGTAACAAACAATTCAGTTACATTCTTTAAGTTATTTTAAAATATTCAATTAAATTATTATTGACTATGGTCATCCTACTGTGCTATCAAAGAGTAGGTCTTAATTATTCTTTCCATGTTTTGCACATATTAACCATCCCCACCTCCCACCTCCCCACCATAGGAATCAGTCTTGAAAATAAGTTTGCTTATGGGCTAGGTCTGATCTTCATTGTAAAAATATCGCAGTCTACCAAGTTTAGCCAAGCAGCTACTTTGGCTCATGATTGAAGATCTTCTCTGTGGCTGCTAATTAAGGTACTTAGGGAAGGAAATTGCTCACTGTTCTGACACCAGCGTCTAATTTGCCCTCTGCCCTCTTCCTCTCACAGCACATGGAGTAAATCCCAGAGCAGAAGTGGGAGGGGATGTATATCACCCCCCATCCCAAACAGAACCATGCAGAGCAGTGTGGTTGTCATCTTCTGCCACTGGGTTCTGAGTTCTGTGTTCTGGGTTTCCAGATAGGTGAGAAGAGAGAGTAAGACTTGGATGATCCCTCCTCCCGCCTCCCCAGCCCACTGTTTTCCAGACCTCACCGCTTACTTAGTTTCCTCCCTGAAATGAAAGAGAATCTAGCAGCAAGACACAGAGAATCCTCCAAGTCACTCATCAGAGTTGTTGACAATCATTTAGTGCTTCCTCGCCTACAAATCACTGGGTTCTATATGAGGTTTACACTTTCATTAGCAGTAGTCCTGCTTTCATGGGGCCTTCTAGCTTTCCTGGGACACCTACATGCAGGGCTTAGAGACGATCTTGTGGATGACAATCACCTTTCAATAAATCCTCACAACTTATCCAACTGTATTTGTTTAGAATTACTTCAAAAAGAACTCTTAAACAGAATCCCATATTGCTTTGAATACTATTGGCTTTTGGAAGTCACAAGGACTCTTTGGGAAACTTTAGATAATTTATTTTACAAGGCCATCGTCTATCCTGGGAGGTTTTCATGTTGAATTCTATTAAGAGCTTTTGTCTTCTATTATAATGCATATATTAACAATTAAAAGCCATTTAAAGTAATTGATTCAATTCACTAAAGCCAACAAATTAATTAACTGATGCATAATTAATCAGAACAGCAAGGCATCCATTCTTCAGGGAACAGATAGGAAAGCTGTGATTTGTGTGCTCATCGACAGAGTAGATACAGTCAGCTGTGCTCTTGAACCAGATACTGATACAATTGGGGTCATATTTTAAGGGTGGAAGGCTGTTCAGCCCACAAAAGAAACTCTTGGCCTTGGCAGCTCTGTTCAACAAGAGGCAGTGTTACATTATCGTATTATAGTCAGCTTGGGCTGCCATAACAACAAAATACCTGGCTTACATGACAGACGTTTATTGCTCATAGTTCTGAAGGCTGGAAAGTCAAGGTGTCAGCAGATTTGGTTCCTAGTGAGGGCTCTCTTCCTGGATAACAGATGACCTCCTTCTTGCTGTATCCTCACAGGGCAGAGAGCAAGCGAGCTCTGGTCTCTTTTCCTCTTATTATAAAGACAATAATCTCATCATTACCCTCACCTATGACTTCATCTAAGCCTGTATGCCTCCCAAAGAGCTCATCTCCAACTGTGATCACACTAGGGATTAAGGCTTCAATGTACATACATTTTGTGGGGACACAAACATTCAGTTCATAACAATCATGCTCTGCCCAGGTCTTAAGCAGAGCTGAACGATTCTTATAGACTATCCTTGTCTGTTCTCAACACATATGTAAGGTTTAATATCTCTTACTCAAAATGCTTGGGACTAGAGTAATTTTGGATTTTTAATTTCTTGGGAATTTTGGAATCTTTGCATATACATAATGAGATATCGTGGGGAAGAGATCCAACCCTAAACATGAAAATCACTTATTTTTCATATATACCTTATACACATAGCCTGAAGATAATTATACACAATATTTTTTTAAAAAAATTTGCAGCCCTACTGTGTAGAGTATTTTTAATAATTTTGTGCATAAAACAAAGTTCGTGTATATGAGGTCAGGTGTGGGCATTCAGAAAGTTTTGGATTTTGGAGCATTTTGAATTTTGGATTTTCAGATTAGGAAAGCTCAATCTATAACAGTATACTTAAATTGTGATCTGAGGAAGGTGCCTATCTGTAATTTATTTCTGGTCTTTGAGGGAATGAGTCCAGAAATTGATAGTGTGCATTGACAAACTCTGATAGCCATTTGACAGAGTAATTTTATGATGTCCGCTGAATCTAATATTTAAACTTTGGGGCTTACATTTTTATGTCCTTTTTCATTAAATTTCTCTCATAATTCATTTTTATTATATCTAAATAAGTTTCAATGTGCAACAGATTATAAATTATTTAAAAAAAAAAGGCAAAACAAGAACAATTGGCTTTTTCCCCACAGATATTTCTCGAAGCACTGCTTTGGATCATTTCAGAAATCTTTAAGCGCAAACCTTGCAAAATACCATCTTGTCCTCAACATGTACTAAGGGAGATAACACAGGCTCTAATATGCCTTTGCAACAGCGTTAGAAAAGGATATTTGAGATCCCTTGCATTTTCCTCTGGAGGTGCTACTACACGCTGCAGAGTTCAACGCGATCTAGAGAATAAGATGAACAAAGTGTTACCAAAGCCATGTAAGCTGTAAATAACATAGCTGCACTTAGACTCATTTTGAACATGTGCCTACTGAGAGGGTCACGAGTTAACTGTGAAAAGTCACATTATTCTGCAATCACCAGCCATAGTTGCACATTAGGGTGCATTAGAGTAAATCACAGATAATTAATTTCCTGGCTCAGATAACAAGAGTGCCCCAGACCTAGGACCTTCACTTTGGGCTTTTTAGTGAGAAAACAACAGAAAAAAAACCTAAGAGTCATTATTCGAGATTGTGGGATGTTGCTAAACGAGTTCGAACAGAAGCAGTTAGCCACATCCAGTACTTCACTAATAAAAATGGAGAAAGTACAGCTGTTGCTTTGACCTGAAGTGGAATAGACACTTGCTGAGGGCTAACTTTACTTTGTCCTTGGTTTTGGGTCATGAGAATTGCATTCCAGCAAGTTTGCACAAGACATTTCAGGCTGTAGAAGCTGTAATCACTTTTGTAGCCCCTTGGATGGGATTTAAGGTAGGCTTGTCTTGACAATTTACAGATTATTATGTATAAACATACAGACCAAGCTTATCTAACCCACCGCCTGTGGGCCATATGCAGCCCAGGATGATTTTGAAAGCAGCCCAACACAAATTTGTAAACTTTAAAACATTACGAGATTTTTTTTTTTTTAGCTCATCAGCTATTGTTTGTGTTCATGTATTTTATGTGCGGCCCAAGACAATTCTTCTTCCCTTGTGGCCCAAGGAAGCCAAAAGATTGGACACCCTTGAAACCATATGGGATGACTCCCCACAAATTCATACATCACCTCTATAGAAGAGACTTGACTTGGGAGTGAAAGGTCCATGATTTGACTTGTGTGTGTAAGTGGTCTTTGAAATATAATCTCATGATTTTAAAAAGCGAAACTTCTATTCTGAAAATAAAAGTTGCTTATTGCAAAACAGCTACCATATTGCCTTATCATAACAGTAGAGAAATCACTTGCTTGAGATTGTACATGGGATCTGTTTAGTTAAATGAATGGGGGCAAACCTAATATACTGAATCAGGAGTGTTGTATTTCCAAAAACCAAGTAAGCCACTCGATTTAACATCCCTGATGCTTTTGAAGTCACTCAAGTACAACGCAGAGTATCAGTAGTGGAGAAAATCAGAAAGATCTGGGTTCAAATCCTAACTTCACCACTTTCTAGCTGTGGAATCTTGAATGCTTTATTTGACCTCTCTGAGCCTTGTTCTCCAAATCTGTAAAGCGGATATAATAATATCTATCCTTAAAGGTTAATTGATGGCTAACATTTTTAGAATATTTCTTATATACTAGTCCCTGTGCTAAGTATATACATAGGTTTTTTTTTTTTTTCCCCACTTACCCTCACAGCAAACCTTTGAAGTTAAATAGCATGGTAACCTGGAACCCAGATTCAAACACTCAACCATTATAGCTTTAAAGATAAAGTTTTTGAAGGACATAGCATAGTGCCTGACATATGACAGGTTCTTAATATATGAAGTCATCGGTCTATTACTATTATTGCTACTGTTGTGTAATAATAATAGACAAAAGCAATGTGGAGGTGAAGATGCAAATGCCTGGCCTTTGCCCTGGATTTTCCCATCTCCTGAAGAACCTGTGGCTGCTCTTCTTTAAAGGTAGAGGGAGGTGGCCACATTCCTTAGGCCCCAGCCCTGGCCTCAGGCACAAGGCAATAAGGAAAGCAGGCTTACTTTCAAGGCAATCCTTGGGCAGAAAATAATTTTAGGGACAACTAGAAGGCTCCATGATCTCTCAAATACCTCTCTTAAGGCCAGGATGCTGCCTAAAACTCATTTCAGGGGAGCCACGCCACTCATTCTACTAGGATAGCAAGAAAGCTCAAATATACAAATACCCAGGACAGGGTACACAAAATGTGAGTATATTTCAGGCTAAGAGAATAAAATTATATGCTTAATAGCTGTGGCACCAGAGACTTTTCTTTTTTTAAAATTTTTTATTTCCATAGGTTTTTGGGGAGGAGGTGGTGTTTGGTTACATGAGAAGATTCTTTAGCAGTGATATGTGAGATTTTGGTGCACCCATCACCTGAGAAGTATACACTGAACCCAATTTGTAATCTTTTATCCCTCGCCCCCTTCCCACCCTTTCCCCCTAAGTCCCCAAAGTCCATTGTGTCATTCTTATGTCTTTGCATCCTCATAGCTTAGCTCCCACTATGAGTGAGAACATACGACATTTGGTCTTCCATTCCTGAGTTACTTCACTTAGAGTAATAGTCTCCAATTCCATCCAGGTTGCTGCAAATGCCATTAATTCACTCGTTTTTATGGCTGAGTAGTATTCCATTGCATGCGTGCGTGTATCAGTTTATCCACTCGTTGATTGATGGGCATTTGGGTTGATTCCATATTTTTGCAATTGCAAATTGTGCCACACCAGAGACTTTACAATGCAGGAGAACAATGGTCACCTGCCATGGGTCAGAATAAGATGCTACTGAAAGAAGAGAGGGGCTGGAAATGATTTCAGGGAGTGTTACAGTTTTACATCTTGCTGGCTTCTCTTGTCTACATCTGTGTGCACACAGGTGATGCATTGTGAGAAAAGGGAAGAAGCTTCAGGAAAAAGTGTGCCGTGCCTTAGTGCACCTCAGTGGGAACTACGTGGGCCACCTTGTCCAGCTATGTTCTGCTCCTGTGGGGGTCTGGGTCTATGTGTGGTCCCCCCGCTGCCCCTCTGCCCTCTCCTCTTTACCTGTGTGCTGCATGTGGCATAGTGGTTATCACAGGTACCTGCCTGGGTTCTAATCCCAGCTCCCTGCTTTGCAGCTGCCCAAGTTTGGAAGGTGTGCAAAGACGAGAGGACCCTGGCCTCATGGGCCGCTCTGCACCTGGCATGTGGCCACTCTGCACCCTGATAGTCTTCCCTCGAAGCCCTCCCAGCCTCCAGGCTGTTGGGCAAATCAGAAAGAAAGTGTCTGGGGTCTGATATGAGAAAAACATGGTAATCAAAATCACCCTTTCTCCCCTCTTCCCACCAAATGGGGTCTCCCCAACTTGCTCCCCTGCCCAGGATGAAGCAAGGCACTGGATACGTGGAGGGGCCCTGGCGAGGCTGAGAGAGAGTCAGTAAAAAGCACCAGGGAGCCCTTGTCATCAACCCTGCAGTGACACCACATGAGAGCCCAGAATGCCGCTCCTCCCGCTTCTCTAGCTGGGACTGCCTCAGACTCAAGGGCCATGTGGGGGATTGCGGTGGGTCGCCAGGCCCATGACCACATAGGAAATAGCCCACATGGTCAGGTCACAGTCCTGAGCTCTATCCACCTTCACAGGAGCTGGGGGTATCCTGCTCTGCCCTCTGCCCTTCCAGTCCCAGGCTGTCCCTGACTTCTTGTAGGAACTATAGCATTCTCCATGGCACTGTTTTTCCCCACATGGGAAGTAGTTACGCATTTACTGAGATTATACGGTTTCTAAATATTTGCGTTCTGCTTCATACAGATTCAGATCAGGGACTGGGACTTACTTCTTTTACATGAATACTAGTCTTTTTTTTTTTTGAAACAAAGTCTCATTCTGTTGCCCAGGCTGGAGTGCAGTGGCACGATCTCAGCTCACTACAACCTCCACCTCCCAGGTTCAAGTGATTCTCCTGCCTCAGCCTCCCAAATAGCTGGGCCTACAGATGCATGCCTCTCGCCTGGCTAATTTTTGTATTTGTAGTAGAGACGAGGTTTCACCATATTGGCCAGGCTGGTCTTGAACTCCTGATCCACCTGCTTCAGCCTCCCAAAGTGCTGGGATTACAGGCGAGAGCCACCGTGCCTGGCCACGAATACAAGTCTTTTAAGACACCAACCTTGCAGGGCAGAAGGAAGGGGTCTCCTTGCCACACCTTCTCTGTGATCTGGATGAGTCACCTCCCCTCTCTGCTCTGTTCCGTGATATTGTCTGGAGGTAAAATGAGGGCGGAGCAGGACACAGTCTTTCAGGAGGGCCTCTGCTCTAACTCTCCCTGGCACTGGGCAGGACAATGCTATCCACTGAAATTCTATTTTCCAGGCCTGTTTGCCCATCTGGACACTGAGCTGTCACCGCCTTGTGATAGTTTACCTAATATGACTATTAGTAAGGTTGACACTCTCTTTCCAGCCTTGCTAAATATCCCTCACACGAAGGTAAAAATGAGAGTTTTAACTAGTCTCTGGGGCTGTGCGTAGGCCGAGACTATCTGATGACAAAACCAGGATAGGATGACTCAGTCAATATACATTTAAATTCAGCCAACAGAAAATGTTCAGAAAAGCCTGTGGAAGCATCACAGAGTCAACAACTATCTTCTGGGCCTCTACCACGTGCTGAGGTCCCTTGGAGAAACTGAATTCATAGGCTCCTTCTGAAGGAATTTCCAGTATATTATGGGGAGACAGATGCACGAATTCAAATCACTCTAATTCAAGGTTGGAGGGGGTAAGTGCCACAAAAGAGATACCAATTAAATACCATAAGAGCTCAAAGGCGAGGAAGTTACTTGTAGCCAGGAATCAGGCCACCCTGGCACCCCAAATGCTCATGGTAGGGACGGCTTTGTGGAGGCGGGGATGTGAGGGATGAGCTCTGAGGGAAGGTAGGATGTGGATCTATGAGGGTGAGGGTGGGGTGTGGAGGGAGGGGAGGGGGTCATTCCAGAGGAGAGGCATGGTTGGGGAAGGGGAAGTCCACGGAAGAGCCATGGGCAGTAGACAGTGCCATTTGAAGGGCCTGGTCCTGGCCAGGCGCGGTGGCTCACACCTGTAATTTCAGCACTTTGGGAGGCTGAGGTGAGAGAACCACCTGAGGTCAGGAGTTCGAGACCAGCCTGACCAACATGGTGAAACCCGTCTCTACTACAAAGTACAAAAATTAGCCAGGCATGGTGGCTGGCACCTGTAATCCCACCTACTCAGGAGGCTGAGGCAGAAGAAGCACTTGAACCTGGGAAGGGGAGATTGCAGTGAGCCGAGATTGCACCATTTCACTCCAAACTGGGTAATGAGCGAACCTCATTCTCCAAAAAAAAAAAACAAACCCAAAAAACCATAACAACAACAAAAAGAAGGGCCTGGTCCTGAGCAATGAGGTTATAAATGCTGGCTGAGGTCTTAGAAACCCTTGAACTCTAGAGCAAATAATGCATGCCCTATTCCTAAGTCATTAAGAAACATGGGGTGTTTTGCAACAGGGAAAGACATGTAGGAATAGAAGAGAGGGGAAGGCAGAGAGAAGGATCTCTGTGGCGAGAATATTGCACTCATCCAAATGAGAGGGGATGGTGGTTGGACCACGGTTTCAACCACAGTGAGGAGAGAGAAAAGGGTAAAAGCGGCAGGACCACAGGTCTCTCCAGGTTGCCAGGGTCTGCCCTGGCTTGTGCCTATTGCTCTGGTCTTATGATTAATAATGCTCTCTTTAACTGTAAAGGTGACACTGAGTTGGCTAAGTGCAAGGGAGCAGTAGTGAAAAAGAAACAGATTTTGGAGGAAAAACAGTCTGGTTGTGGCTATACTAATTTTGAAGTCCTGTTTAAGCTTCTGATGGAAAAAGGTGACAATAATTACAATGGCCATCATGTTGAGTGCCTGCTCTGCACCAAGCACAGTAAGGACTCCTTTGCCCTTCACTGTAACCCTATGAAATGATACTGTTATTACCCTCCTTGGATTGGTGATGAGACTGTCCAGAGAGGGTCATGTGGTCAGGAAACAGCTGAAAATCCCAGCCTTGCCCTGGGGCAAGGATTCAGAGAGAAGGATTGGGGTCCTGCCTGCCGAAAAGAGGTAGCCAAGGCCCAGAGGCTTAGTTCTGAGTTGTCACGGCAGGATGGAGAGTGAAGCAAATGATAGGAACAGAAACAAAAGCGGGAACAGCAGAAGAGGAGGAGGTCAGGAGACCCAGAGGGAACATTTGGCTGGAAATGGAAAAAACAAAGCAACAGTGTCTGAGAACCCTGCAGGAGAAAAGCTAAGACTCTTACCACACCTGCGTAGGAGGTGTTTGTTGTGCATTCCAGGTGGTGATGAGTTAAAACCTGAGTGTTTTTATTATACTGCCTGCCTGCTACTGTTTTGAGTACTTGTTTTGCAGACTCTAGGAAATGCAATCGCTGTAAAGCTCCTTTCTCTCTTGTTGTTAGAAGTAATAAGTTACCCTGCTGGAACTACTGGCATTCCAAAATGTGGAGAAGGTTACACAGGATTTTTCTTTCAGTTCAATTTATATTCTTGCTCCTTGAGGAACTTGATCCTTTTATGCTGAACCTATCTTTTGATTCAAGAGAGGAACTGAGGATTTCTCAACCTAGGAACTATGGACATTTGGGGCTGAAACATTCTTTTTCTTTTTTTGTCTTTTATTCAAACATCATAAGATGTTCAGCAGCCTCCCTGGCCTCCACCCAGCAGGTGCCAGTAGCCACCCTCCTCCCCCATGACAACTCAGAACTGAGCCTCTTGGCTTTGGCCACCTCTTTTTGGCAGGTAGACCCCCAATCCTTGTTTCTGAATCCTTGCCCCAAGGCAAGGCTGGAATTTTCAGCTGCGTCAATAAAAAATGTCTCCAGACATTGCCTGATGACCCCTGGGAGCAAAATCTCCCATTTGAGAACCACTGTGATAAGCTCATTATTACTAAGATGTAGTGACTTAATATGTTATTTCTTCAATGAATCTTTCCATTTTGCAAGTGGAACTAAGAAGAAGCCAAACAGGCCTGCAGAAATGTCAATTTCTTGATTTTTCTGCAGCCCAATGAATCTCTACTTTAAGCTTCCTGATGGCAGAAATACAATCCATGTAATGGATAGACTCGGCCATCTTCAGGATTGGATTTGACCAATTCATTTCAGGGTTTCTACTTGAGTCCTGGGCCATTTGCACAGTGTTGAGATGTCAGTCAGGAGGGAGCTGGGCTTCTTGTCATCACCTTCCTTGCAGTTAGAGGGGAGGCAGCCAGGGCCTACTTCTCTTGTTCCATCTTCGCCTCTTTACTTTCCCTCTTCCCAAGCTTGGAGTAGGGAGGGGGAAAGGAAAGGATCTTGAGCTTAAAAGCCAAGAATCCGGTGTCTTTGTTCTCTGGTTCTGTGAGGATAACTTCCCCCTAAGACAGTGATGAATCATTGCTAGCTGCCTGGGCTGGAGGAAGGCCCTGGGGCCCAGTAGAGAAATTGACTGGAAAGAGAACACATGGCTTAATATCCTCCTGCCCTCCCCGCTTGGCACTCCTCTGTCTGCAGGTACCACTGCTCTGGAGATACATACAAAGCAGCATTTTCCAGGCAGGGCCTCCATAAACCACAGGACACTGCACAGGGGGCCTTCACAGATCTCATTCCAGCAAGCTTTTGGATGGATAAATACAGGTCATAGGTATGGAACTTTAAAAAATCCATTTCTCATTATCAGTTATCAAAATTGCATGAAGATACATATTACAAAGCAGCATCTCCTCCACATCTCTACAGACCTGTGGGTCTGGGAAATCTGGGAAGGTGTCAATATGAAGACGGATGTTACTAAATATGTGTATTTGACCTATAGAGAACAATCATTCCCTTTATACTGGGGACACAGTAAGACACAGTGAAAAATAGCACTGCCTTCCCACACCTATATTTAAGAATAACCAGCATCGAGCATTTATCCAGCACTAAAGAATCTACCTCATGTGGTCTTATAATTACCAAGATAACTATCTTTCTTTAACCCTCCACACCTCCTACCCTATCTTTCCTCACAGTGATGCGCTTGCTTCCAATTTCACTGGGAAAATAGAAGCGGTGAGAACAGAGCTCACACAAGCGCCATCTGCCTGTGCCTGTGTTCCCTGTCTCTCTCCTGGTATCTAGTGGAACTGCCCAGGCTCCCAGCAAGACTAGACCTATCTTCACCAGACTCATCCCTTCTCCTCCGTAAGAATTCCTTGGCCAGGTGTAGTGGTGGCTCACGCCTGTAATCCTAGTAGTTTGGGAGCCGAGGCAGGCAGATCACTCGAGGTCAGGAGTTAAGACTAGCCTGGCCAACATGGTGAAACGTTATCTCTACCAAAAATACAAAAACTAGCCGGGTGCGGTGGCTGGTGCCTATAATCCCAGCTACTCAGAAGGCTAAGGCAGGAGAATCACTTGAACCTGGGAGGCGGAGATTGCAGTGAGCTGAGATCGTGCCACTGCATTCCAGCCTGGGCAACAAAGCAAGACTCCATCTCAAAAAAAAAAAAAATTATCTCATGCAATTAATTCTGGAAGTGAATTCACTCTTTCCTGTCTTGTCCGTCTTTTTACTGTTTTTCCCACATCAAAAGAGTAAGATTTATTGTCTCCCATATCAAAGGGGGAGAAAACCCTCTGTAGACTTTGTCTTCCTCCACTACCCCTGCTTTCTCTCCCTCCCAAGCAGCAAACCTCCTCAACAGAGTTGCCTAGTATTGCCTTCTCTGTTCTTTCATCAACTTGCCTGGTCAGCTTTGTGAGCAGAGGCCCCAGGAATTTACAGTTGCTAAACCCCACAGCCAGCACCCACTGCTCAGTCTTGTAGCTCACTCCCTTCTTCCTGACACACTCTCTCCACTTGGAATCCAGAATCCCACAGTCTCTTCCCTTCCTCCCATTCTGCCTCGGTCTCCTGGCCATTTCCCTTTATCTCCCACCACTGCATGTGGCTGTGTCTTTGCGTGTGTTCTTGCTCTATCTTGGAGAGCTCAGCTAGCTTTATGACTTCAAATGCTCCTATGTACTGATAATGCCCCAAATTTATGTGCCCAGCCCACCATTCCCCTGGACTTCAGACTTCAGTGCATATCTACCTGCTTGGGATCTCCATCTAGATGCCTGCAGACATCTAAAATGAAAATGTCTCACACTGAGCTCCTGATCTACCCCACCCGCCTACCCCACCACCTCAAACCTGCCCCCCTGGTTTGTCACCTGAGTGAATGGCAATTTTGTCCTGCTGATTGATCGAGCCAAACACCAATGAGCCATTCTTGACTCTCTCCCATAATTTATTAACACATGAGGTCCATCGGCAATTTCTGTCAGTTTTACCTTCAAAATTTATCCAAAATCTGAAGACTTTTCTGCACTGCCACCATCCTGGTGAGCCCACCATCCTGCTATTAATGTCCCCATCTCATCTCAACACAAGAGGTGGGTTTGAATGGGGGTTCAAACTCACATTAGAACTGTGGTCCTCACACATTTGGTCTCAGAACACTTTCTTCCCTTAGGAGTGAGTGATTGAAGACCCCTAAAAGCTCTTGCCTATATGGATTATATTTATTGATATTACTGTATTAGAAATTGAAGGCAATTGCTTCTTGGCCTTTTGGCTAAGATCCAAGTGTAGAAATTAAAGCTGACATTTAAAAATAATTCATTTTAAATAATAATAATAAACCTATTGCATGCTAACATAAGTAAAACAAATTTATAAAAAATAACTCAGCTCGGTGCAGTGTCTCACACCTGTAATCCCGGCACTCTGGGAGGCCAAAGTGGGTGGATCATGAGGTCAGGAGATCAAGACCATCCTGGCTAACACGGTGAAACCCCGTCTCTACTAAAAATACAAAAACTTAGCCGGGCATGGTGACACATGCCTCTAGGCTCAGCTACTTAGGAGGCTACGACAGGAGAATCTCTTGAACTTAGGAGGCAGAGGTTGCAGTGAGCCAAGACCGTGCCACTGTACTCCAGCCTGGGCGACAGAGCGAGACTCTATCTCAAAAAAAGAAAAAAAAGTCAAAACTCAATTTTCCAAAACCAAAAAAAATGAGAAAAGTAGCAGTATACATTTTTGAAGAGTACATTTTGTAAATCTCTTTAATGTCTGGCTTAATAGATGAGTTCTCCTGTTTTCTACTTTGAATCTGTTGCAATATATGTTGTGTAGCCTCTAGAAAACTCAACTGTGTAGTTATGAGAGACCGAGGACAAAAAGAGAAAATCATGTCTTATATTACTATGAAAATAGTTTTGACTTCATGGGGAATCTCTACCCCAACATTTTTCAAAGCATGTCAGGGGCTCCCAGGAGTCCCCAGATCATGCTTTGAAAAATGTTGGGGTAGAGCACATCACCCCTCTGCTCTAAACCCTGCAGTGGCTTCCAGGCATAGGATAGTAACAGCCAGTGTCCTGACAGTGCACTTCAAGGACCTGCATGGCCAGTGCCCTCCCTCCCTCTGTCCCTGGCACAGTGGCCACCCTGTGGGTCCTTGGACATTCCAGCACGCTCCTGCCTCAGGACCCTTGCACCTTCTGTTCCCTCAGCCTATTATACTTTCCCTCTCATATTTTCTTGGCTGGCTCCCTCATCTCACTTCAGGATTTTACTCAGACATCACCTGTTCAGTGAGGTTTACCTGGATACCTCTCCAGTACTACGACACTGCCTCTCCTCCGCAGCTCCTCTGATGCTCCCCAACCCCTCCTCCCACTTGATTTTTGCCTTAGCACCTAGCTCCATCTAACTTACTGCTCATTTTACAATTTATTCTTGTTTACTTCTCCACGTCCAATCACATCCCCACTAGACTGTGGGCACTAGAATGGTATAGTACATAGCAGGCACTGAATAAAATTAGAAGCATGAATGAGTGAATGAATGAATAAATGTCTACATTCAAGCTGAGGAAGTAGAAACTTAGCTAGGGTAAGGCTTTCCCTGACTCACAGAGCTACTGAATAATACAGCTGAGTCCTGGAGGTGGGTCTGCCGGCTGCAAAGCCTGGGCTCTTTCAACCACACAGCCGAAAACGCAGGCACATGTGCACATTCAGTTGCATGATCAAGTTCAGGCTGACTTGGAGGTCAGATGTTTTCAAGGTCTAAAGGTGCATCCCTCTTTGGAATGGCCCTGGTGATGGTGGCATATACCATCTTCATTCTACAGGTGAAGACAGTGACCCAGAGATGTAACTGACTTGCCTAGACTCACAGGATTCATAGTAGGAGTGAGAACCCCATGGGGCTTCCTAATCCAGTGCTCCAAGGAACTGCCAAGACATTGGTCATGGGTGACTCAATTTAACCAACAGTAGTTTGGTTAGACAACCTGCCTTTGGATAATCGTTCATAGTTAATTTCCTATTGTTTGCTTGGATTGGTGATGCCACAGTTCACACTGTCTGGTATGGTTCGGCTACAGAGACATGCAATAGGGCATGTATTTTATGGCTTGGTGACAAGTCAGGATACACATTCAGTGCTGCTGTGAGCCAAACCACTTTCCTCAAGGTCATGGCCTTGGCTGCTGAGTTCAGGTGCAAAGCGCCTCTGCTGGACCTGCTTAGAGCTGTGATCACTGCAAGAGCTCATGCACTTCTCAGTGCAGCCCAGTGAGCTGGCGATGATGATTCCAGCTCCTAAGTTTGGAATGTCTAAGTCACTTGACAAAACTTGGACGCTAGTGAGAAAACCAAGGGCAGAACATACATCTTTCTGATTCTAAAGTTCCTGCTGCTGG
This sequence comes from Cacajao melanocephalus, assembly GCA_963573385.1. Taxonomy (NCBI): domain Eukaryota; kingdom Metazoa; phylum Chordata; class Mammalia; order Primates; family Pitheciidae; genus Cacajao; species Cacajao melanocephalus. The sequence continues at coordinate 80,993 of CAUYLG010069892.1, forward strand.
CACATCCTAAAGTAGGTTTAATGTGCCTGCCACTCCAAGTTCATAGGAAAAGAGGGCTTAGCCCACCCCACACAGCATCCCTGGGAGGGAGTCAGGTTAGACAAGAAGAGAAAGGGAGTAGGCCTTATCTGGTGGCCTTTTCTTATACTTTTCTTCCTGTGTCTTATATCAGATTTCCTTTAAAATACTCCAGGAAAAAAAAAAAGTGTGTGTGTGTGTGTGTGTGCGCGTGTGCGTGCGCACTGGGGAAGGCCGTAGATGAAACAAGATTGACAACATGTTGATGACTCTGAAGCTAGGTAATGGAGCTGTGAGGATTCATTACACTATTCTCTTTATTTTGTGGATGTTCAGAATTTTCCATAATGAAAAAGGGAAAGGAGATGCAGCTAAAAGAATGCTTATCCACTGGTTGTTTATAATCGTGAAATACAAGAAGGATTCAAAGTATCCAACAATAAAGGATAAGTTAAATATTTTTTATTTAAATATTTTTTATTTATTTTTTAGGTTGCATCTGATCCATACATTTAGGAGACTGTAATAATGTAAATGTAATTTGTTGATGCTGAGACGATCCAAATGTGCTAGCCACAAATAAATAGTAATTTTAGGAAAAGATTTATATTAAAACTTCATTTGCATTTTAGGTACATATTTTTATGTTTACGCTTGTGTTTGTATATGCATTGAGAGAAATCTGGAAATACTAGCTCTTCCTCTGATGTATAAACTTTCAGAATAAAAATGAATTACTATTGCAATTAAAATGTTTGATATTTCCTAAAAGCAGGTCAGAAAATGGCATGTATAATATCATCACATTTTTGTTTTCTAAAAAAGGAAAAAGAAGAGCGAGAGTCAGATCCTGGACATAGGATGTGGACCAGAGCACATCAGCTGGGGGAAATTCTAGGAGAAAACCTTGCACCTGTCAGGTTTCTGTTTACCCAGAACACAGAACTGGGGAGGGAGTTTTAGTGCCCAGTGCTATGCTGGGCTTAGCTAATACTTACTAAATTTAAAAAGCCCCCCACTACTCTGCTCTGGGAATGTGCATTCCCTGAACAGAGGGGAGAATTGAGTTAATTATTTCCTAGATTGGAAAGGTCTGATGAAAAGAAGATCTCTTTTGAAGAGAGAAAGGCAGCAATGAACAGAACAGCAGGAGGAAGTCGGCTCCTAAGAGTACCGCTGGCATCTGTCTAGTTGACAGCTCTACCAAGTAACGAGGTACAGCACCTTCCACAGGAGAGGGAGCTGGGGCTGCCAATGCACTTTTACTCCAAGGAAAGGCCAGAGTATAAAGTAAACAACTACATTAGAATGCCATATGTACTCAAGGGGGTTGTAATTGTAGACATAATTGTAGCAGCAGATTCATGGTGTCCAGCTAAATGGGAAATCTGTAATTCAGACCACGAAGTAGGCAGCTGGGTTTGTTGCTTTAGATAACATAAATCTAAGGTCAGAAATCTTACCCTGGATGTGCTACAGTGCGAAGCTCCCGAACATATCCTTCTGCCATCAAGTACAAGGGTATGCTAATATGTCAATGCAATACTAATGGGACTCCATGGATTCTATTACTCAAGTGTCTCCAATCAATTAGGGGTTTTAACTTAGTCATACTAACATAAATATCCTTTAATACCAATTAAGGTCACTGTTCATCATCATGATGGCTTTATCATGGTGTGTGTTTTGGTTTGTTTTGGGTTTTTTGCTGCTGAAATTTTAACAGGGAGGAAGACAAGACATTCTGGACTGAGTGAAAGATTTCTGGTCCCTCGACCCACACTGGTGTCAGGGAATGAAAACCACTCTGGTGCTGTAGGTGTTCCATCTTCAAGTGCTCCTTTAGCTTGGGGGAGGTGAAAGAATTCAATGGGACAAATATTTTTCAATAACCTATTTTGAGTGAGGAACTGTGCTAGGCCCTAGACTTTGTTACACCAAATACATAAACAAATTGAAAGCCCTCATCTTCTTAGAACCGTTTTCAAAGCTAAATAGCATGTTTATCAGTATTGCTCACCAGTATTAAAAATTACAACCCCCGCTTCAGGATTGAATTAAATTTATGACAAGGAGAAAACTCAATTCCAGAATCATGTTCATATTGCTCCTACTGTCACAACCTTTCCCTTCTTTCCCATATAAAAATCTGCAGCAGGGGACTTTTCTGTTCCAATTGCCCTGCAATGGCATGATCCTCCTCGGGATATGTTGTATGCAATTTCAGGGAGTTCTCAGAATCCCAAAATCCCTGACATCTTTGTATGAACCCCAGGTTAAAATAAGTATAAGTGAGTACTGTTCATCTAACCATCTATCTACCCATCTGTCCATCCATGCCCCATCCATTCATTCATCCATCCATCCATCCATCCATCCACCCATCCATTCTCCCATTTATTCATCTGCATGTTCATCTATGAAACTTATTTTTACCCATTTTATGAAGTGGAAATTGCCCCGAGATACGGAAGAACAGTTGGCAAATCACAACCAACATCGTATACATATTTAAATATTTATTAAAACTCAAAAGGAGTTATATACTAGTTCAGATGTTATATAATAAATATTCAGATCAATATGTTCCAAACATTTGTATTGTAAACTCAATCAATAAAAGCTTTTAAGCATCCTCAATATATAAAAATACATTCTACATATTTAGATAAAAGCTAATATGTTATACAAATCATAAAGCATACATAAATTACAAATTTTTAAAGGATGACTTTAAACTCAATGGAAAGTCCTAGCATTTTCTGCCCTCACTATCATACTGTGTGTCTTAGGAGTGCACATTTCACCCTAGAGGCCCTGAGCTTGATGTTACTTTTTGCTGCGTGCTTGCATCATGAGTAGCAAATTCCATATTCTACACTTGGGAAGTTATAAGAAATAAATACTTTTATTTTCTCCTGGACTTTCTGTTGGGAAGTGATGTTTCCCTCGTCCTTTCATGTGAGCAGAGAGTGTTTTCTTGAAATGTATGGGGTGATCAGCCTCTTTGTCCTCCTAAGTTCAGTTTAACAAGAACTGGACACATTATAGGCAATAGGTCAGCGCCTCGGCACTCATGGAGCTTGGGGCTTTATCAGGGAGACTAACGCACGGACAGATGGTTAGGGCAGTTCAGGAGCACAGGGGAAGGCGCTGAAGGTCTTCCATCCCCATCCTTCATGCAGGTAGATGGGAAGACCCAGGCCACAGCCTACACATGCCGTCTGGCTGCTTCTAAGAACTGTTGCTTCTTTGTAAACCCCAGTTAAATCACAAATTAGACTTCAACACCACAACTCCTATGTTGCATTCTTTGGCCATTTTGAGAGAAAGACCAGCATATACATACGTAATCAACTATCCATTAAACTATGTTCCTATAATTGTTCTATCCATGCGCTTACTTTTCCACCAGCACCAATGCTGTCATCAACAGCCCACCTCTCTCCGCAGTGGGTAGCGGCAGCCCTATACCATTGTATCAATTAAAAAAATGAGGAACGGGCCAGGCTCAGTGGCTCGCGCCTGTAATCCCAGAACTTTGGGAGGCCAAGGCGGGGGGGATCACCTGAGGTCAGGAGTTTCAGACCAGCCTGGCCAACACAGTGAAAACCCCATCTCTACTAAAAATACAAAAATTAGCTGAGTGTGGTGGTGGACAGCGCCTGTAATCCCAGCTACTTGGCAGGCTGAGAGAGGAGAATCGCTTGAGCGCGGGAGGCGGAGGTTGCAGTGAGGCGAGATCGCACCACTGTGCTCCAGCCTATTCGACAGAGCAAGACTCCATCACAAATAAAAAAAAAAAAAATGAGGAATAGAGACCACCAGCGACTTGTGGTGAAGCTATGGAGTGCAGGAGAGCTTCATTATCTCCCACGGAGATAAGAGGGTTGCTCCTGATTTTATTTGCCCTCACCCAGCACAGCGTCTGGGACCTGATAGGATTTCTACCAATGTTGGATGAAGGCAGCTGGGTATGAGTAGTTCTCCTGGATGCGAATCAGCTTTTAGGGCAGAAGTGAAAAATTAGGTTAGGGAGACCTAGAGACGGTGATGGGGCTTCGAATACTAAACCAAAGATAAGTAATAAGGGTAAGTTTTTGAAGCGAACCTGGGCAATAAGGAAAATGCTAATCTTATCACCTACCTCCACTGAGCATTCGCCAAGCCCAGAGCACCATGCGAATTGCTCTATCTTGATGATCTCAACTGATCTCACAGCAGCCTTGGGAATTGGACGTTTTCATTTTCATTACTTTATAGATGGAGGAACCAAGGCACAAAGAGGATAGGTAACTTGGACACTAACAGAGCAGAGCACCCTTCTACCCCAGCTCCCAAATCCTGTCCATCACATTAACGCTTCTATCTGGGATTGATGAAGTCAAGCAGAGTCTGCTGAGGAAAGCCAAAGGAAAGAGATAGGGAAGCTACAGGCCGCTGGGTTAGGTTGGCGATGGGGAAATAGAGAAAGCTGGGAGAGGAGTGGTGAGAAACAGCAGAGACTAAGAGCCCTTTTCTAACCTGTTTGTTAAGCAGTCTTCGTGCAGATTCTCCTGGATGTCTGCAAATCACCAGGAAGTCAGGACAACATAAACCCCAGCAAATTCCCCTCCACGCAGGGTGCATGCAAAGTAAAGCTGCAAATCTGTGCCCATTGCCTTTCCCTAGTAGGCTGCAGTCACTGGACAGCGGGCCACGTTGCTCCTGTAAAGGCAATTTGAATACAAAACAAAATCTGATCATATCTTAATATGTTTTCTCCAGTTTGACCTTAGCAATCTTCAGTGGTAGAAACATTTGAGGATGTTGAATGACGGAGCAAATAGTCTATTTAGAGAGCAAGTGAATCACTCCTTCTCTCAAGAGGTTTTATCCTCCTTCAGTGTTGCCGGAGTGTATCAACGTGGATTTTTACAGCTGCTGATGGATTGATTTGGAAACACCTTTGCATGCAGTTTAAACAGCAGGGGTGACTTTTTTTATTTTTGAGAAAATAAAAACAACCTAAATCTTTTTGTTTCCTTTTCACTGGCTTGTAGGTCTGAAACCCAGCTTCTTTCTGTTGTATGACTTTGCCTTATGCTTCTAGGGTGTGATAGACACGTGAGCATTGCAGACAGCTGAGCCTTGCCTTCAGACCTTGGGTGACAGTGCCTAGTGTGCTCCTAAAAGGCCAAGACCTGGGCCCACCTTTCTCAAGCCTGCTTCTGCAGAGACGTAGGAGCTCCGGTGCAGCCCTGCTTAGAGAAAGGCTTTGCAGGAACTTTTAAAGAGCCAAGTCATCCACGTCATCTGAGATCCTGGGTCCTGGCAGGTTGTTCTTTTCCACATTCATCCCCTGTGGACCTCTGTTCCTTTTATTCACCGTTTTTCCAGGGTGGTGTCATTTTCCTGCAGAACAGTTGGGATTTGATGGGACAGAGGAAATGTAGCAAGTTGTCCCCAGAGAGTCAGACTGTAGGGCTATAGTGTTGAAAACAGGGACTGTGAACAAAGACCTGGTTCCAGTCCCAGCTCTGACCTGTATCCACATGAGACCCTGCGCATGTCATTTAGCCTCTCTGAACCTAAGTGTCTTCATCCATCAAATGAGGAAAATAATAATATCTTTCTGGTACTCAGGCCCCTTTTTGTTACAAGGGACGGAGAATCCACTCAAAATCACTTAACCAGGAGCGGGACATTGGCTCCGGTACTACAAGGGCAGGGGTGGAGCTCAGGACACACGCACCGGGGTTTGAATCTGTCCTGTCTTCTTCCTCTTCATGTTACCTCATTCCCTCTGACTGTGTCATGCACATCCCTGGGGCCAAGGCCACAAAGAGCTCCACATCCTAGCAACTGTGGATCTGGGAGGCAGAAGGGACGTGTTCCTGCCGGGGCAAGCCAGAAGGCTCTGACTGGGCTGGCTGGGGCCCCAAGCCCATTCCCTGAATCAGGCACTGGACAGGGCAGTGGCATAATTTAATGGGCCCAAATTCTCCCTTGGAGGGATGTGGGGAGGTGTGGTGAGTCAGCAGAGACTTGAGTTACCATATCACCTCACCACATCACAGTCGGGGTAGAATGCAATGTACAGAAAGCACCCAGGCATATTACCCAGTGCAAAGGAGTCACTCCAGGACTGGTAGCTTATTCAAGGGGCAGTGGCAGGGACAGGGACAGGGACAGGGACAGGGGCAGGGGCAGGACTAGGGATGCTGCTGCTGGGGAGCTCCTGGGTGTCGGACTTTGTACCTGGAGAGGGGCCAGAGAGTATTACTGCATGTGGTCTCGGGCAGCTGATGAAGCTGCACCTGGGCCTGTGGACTGCTGTGGGAGTCTGTGGACACTTGTATGTGCTCACACACACACACACACACACACTCTCCCATTAACACTGCTTACATGCACTCACACACAGGCACTCACATGCCTTACACACTCACACATGCTTGTACACACACACACTTGTGTATGCTCACACACATGCACACACCTGTACACACTCATGTACCTGCTTGCACACACACTTGCACACATACACTGAAACCCAGCCTCTCCTCACCAGACTGCACTGGGTTGCTGGGGCAGGGAAGGGGTCCACTGGGAGTGGGGAGCATCCCCCTGAGGACATCCCAAAGTAAAGGTATTTGTTGAGATTTTTGCCAGGAAAGAGACACACCTTAATGGGTGACTGAGGGGCCTTTTATAACAGGACCGCTTACAGCGTCAGGGGCCCGATGTAGGAAAGCCAGGAAGAGGAGCTGGAGCACGCAGAGCTAAGTCACAGCAGAGCAGGGGGCCATCCTCAGGCCTGTAGGGGCACGGGAGGGACTGCTGGCTGTGAGAGAGGGCTGGCCCACAGGAGCTGGGGCTTTGGCAGAACCAAGGAAGAAGACCCCTTACCCCGCTGTCCTGCCACCCGCTGACCTCTTGCCGCTGCCATGCATTGGTCCAACCCAGCTGGCCCCAGAGGGAAAAGCAGCTGGTTGAGAGGTTGAGATGGCCCACACTGGTGGCCTCCAGAGCTCAGAGCAGGATGGGGAAGGTGGAGAGGGCATTCTGAGAGCAAAGGGAAAATAGCTGACATCGCACCCACGGGAGCGCTCCAGGGAACAAATGGGAGTCTCTCTCGTTAGTCCCCAGGATCAGAGGGATGTCCCAGTGCCACCAGAATCGAATCTCCCGATATGCAGCCAGTTCAGTAGGCTGCTCACCCATCACCCAGTAGCCCTGGGCCCTGTGGGGTCAGGGGTCAAAGGCTAGAGCCAACTGTTTGAATCCTCCTCTGCTGTGTGACTTTGGGCCAAAGCTAACCTTCAGGAGCCTCAGCTTTCTTCTCTGTGAAATGGGGATAATCCTACCTCATAGGATTATGACAAGAATTTAGATAACACACGCAAAGCTCCCAGGACAGTGCTGGTAGATGTTCCCTATACCCTAGCTATTACTCTTAGGTTTAAGAGGAAGCTACTTGGCTAATAAATCCATGTTGAACATTTGTATGGCTTCAAAGATGCAAGGGAAACCTTCCTCTGTGGGCTCAATACACAAGAGCTTTCATGTTACATTTTGACCATGGATATAGTGCCTGAAACCAGCACCACTAACTTTCTTCTCTCCTTTTTTCACCACAGGCACAAAACTCCTTGGGGCCTTCTTGTTCTTTCTCTCTTTCTCTTTTTTTTTGACAGAGTCTTGAGCTATTACCCAGGCTGGAGTGCAGTGGCGCCATTTCAGCTCAGCACAACCGCCGCCTCCCGGGCTCAAGCCATTCTCCTGCTTCAGCCTCCTAAGTAGCTGGGAGTACAGGCACGCACCACCACGCCCAGCTATATTTTGTATTTTTAGTAGAGACATGGTTTCATCATGTTAGCCAGGCTGGTCTGAAACTCCTGACACTTCACATCACATCTCAACATTCTTTGGTTTAACCATTGTCTTTTTCTAGAGCAATATCATGGCTGGTTGTCCACCAAGAAGAATTGTAGCTATACTACTTTGGCATTAAACTAGAAGTTTATGGCTTATGGCTAAAGGTTGCATAATTTAGGAATTATGCTATCATCCTTTACCTCAATAGTTCCACCCTCCTTGGAGAAGCTGGGAGGTTCTCTCCTATTTGAGGTATGCGTTTCTTTCTGAAGGTAGGGTCTCGCTCTGTCACCCAGGCTGGAGTGCAGTGGCTTGATCACAGCTCACTCCAGCCTCAACTGCCTTGGCTCCAGCCTTCCTTCCGCATAGCCTCTCAAGTAGCTGAAACTACAGGTGTGCACTCTCATGCCTGGCTAATATTTTATTTTATTTTTGCAGAGGTGAGGTCTCACTGTGTTGCCCTGGCTGGTTTTGAACTCCTGAGCTTAAAGGATCTTTCTGCCTCAGCCTCCGAAAGTGCTGGGATTGCAGGTGTGAGCCACCGGGCTGGCTGAGACAAACGTTACGTCTTTTACAACACCTAATGACCATGGGACCTCTGATCCTGTCCCCACTTCCCAACCCAGGCTGCTCTGGTCCCAATCTGGGAAGTGTTGAGTGTCCTCTTTTTAAAATGCAAATCGGATTAAATCATTCTCTGATATGGCTTCCCCTATTCCTTATCAAGACACTCAAGCTGCTATGCGAAATTCACCTCTCTTCCCCTGTGCTCATTTTATTCTGGCCACAGGAGCCTTTCTTGAACTTCAACTTGCCAAGCCTGTGCTTCCCTAGAGCAGAGATCTTGTGGATTGTCTTACATTCACGGTTCAGGCAATTATTCCAGGCCATTCCAAGTACAGTTGACCCTTGAACAACATGGCTTGGAATGACATGGGTCTACTTACTTATACTCGGATTTTAAAAAATAAATATATTGAAAAAAATTTTTGGAGATTTGTGACAATTTGAAAAAACTCACAGATAGATAAACTGCATAGCCTAAAAATGACAAAAAAAAAAAAAAAGGAAAGGTCGGGTATGTCATGAATGCATATAATATATGTATTACTAGTTTATAGTTTACTATCATAAAATATACACATCCATCATAAAAAGTTAAAATTTATCAAAACCTTACACACAGACACAGACTATACATGGAACCACTCACAGTTAAGAGAAATGTGCACAAATGTAAAGATGCAGTATTCAATCAGAAATGCATAAAACTGACCGTAGTATACACTGCACGGCTGTGATAAATCAGTAGCCATGTCTTGTTGCTATTCCGGCAAGCTCAAGTGCTGTGGGTACCCACTTAAAACGCTGTGTGACAGTACCCATCTCCATGTGAACAGTTCATCTGTCCAGTAAGTTGCTTATTATAGTAAAAAGTGACCTCTCGCAGTTCTTCTGTATTTTTCATCATGTTTAGTACAATACCGGAAACCTCGTGTAACACTATGGGACCCACATAAAATACCAGTAGTGATGCTGGAACTGCCCCCATGAAGCAGAGAAAAGTCATGACATTATCAGAAAAAGCTGAATTGCTAGATTGAGGTCTGCAGCTGCGGTTGCCTGCCATTTTAAGACAAATGAATCCAGAATAACGACCATTGTTAAAAAAGAAAAGGAAATTCCTGAAGCTATTGTTGCAGCTCTGCCAGTAGGCATGAAAACTTTGCAATTTTCTTGAAATACCCTTTTATCCTGTGTTGAAAGTGCAGTTTTATATGGGTACAGGATTGCTGTAAGAATGGCATACCCATAGATGCCAGTATGATTTGAGAAAAAGAGAAGTCATTATATGACAACTTAAAGGAAAAGGAAGGTGAAGGATAAAGCTGTAGGATTGAATGCCAGCAAAGGATGGTTTGATAATTTTAGAAAGAGATTTGGCTTTTAAAAAATGTCAAGATAACAGGAGAAACATTTTTTGCTGACCAAGAGGCAGCAGATGAGTTCCCGGATGTGATTATCATTGAGGAGAAAAGATATCTGCTTGAAAAGGTTTTTAATGCAGACAAAAGTGTCCTATTCTGGGAAGAAAAATGCCACAAAGGACATTTATTAGTAAGAGAGGATCCAGTGCCAGGATTCAGGCAGGAAGGGATAGGCTAACTCTGCTGTTCTTTGCAGTTGGGTTTATGATCAGGACTGCCCTTAGCTATAAAGTAGCTAACCCAATTGAAGGGAAAAGATAAACGCTACTTGCCAGTCTTTGGTTGTACAAAAAGAAGGTCTGGACAACAAGAATCTGGATTGGTTTCATGAATACTTCGTCCCTGTAGTCAGAAAGTATTTTGCTAGTCAGGGATTGTCTTTTAAAGTTTTTTTTTTTTGATATTGGACAATGCCTCTGACTACCCAGAACCCCCTGAGTTCAACATTGAAAGCATTGAAGTGGTCCGCTTGCCTCCAAACACAACATCTCATGCCTCTAAATCAGGAAGCCATGAGGATCTTTAAAACTTATTATACATGGCACTTTATGGAAAGGATGTCAACGCTATGGAGGAAAACCCCAACAGAGAGAACATCTTTAAAGCCTGGAAGGATTACACCATTGAAGGTGTTATTGTTAAAGGAAAAGCAGGAGAGCCATCAACTCCAAAACAATTAATTCCTGCTGGAGAAAACTGTTTCCAGATGTTGTGCATGGTTTCATAGGATTTTTGACAAAGTCAGTCAAGGAAATCATGAAAGAGATTGTGGGTATAGCTAATAAAGGGGATAAAGGGCTTCAAAATGCAGATCTTGGAGAAATTCAAGTGCTAATAGACACAACACCAGAGGAATGAACACAAGACAACTTGATGGAGAGGAGTGCTTCCAAACCAGCGCTAAGCCATGAGGAAGAAAACTTAGGAGAAACGATGTCAGAAAAAAATTGACAGACAATCTGGCAGAAGGGTTTTGATTATTCAAGGCTCCTTTTGACTTCTTTTACAACACAGACCCTTCTATGATTTGGGCACTGAAACTAAAGCAAACAGTGGAATAAGAGTTGATATCATACTAAAACATTTCTAGAGAAATAAAGCAAAAAAGGCAGAAATGACAATGTTATTTCCATAAAGTTATGCCGAGTGTGCCTGCCTCTTCTGCCACGCCTTCCATCTCTTCGATGCCCTCCACCTATGTGGCCCTGAGACAGCAAAGACCAACCCCTCCTCTTGCTCCTCCTCAGCCTACTTAACATGAAAATGATGAGAACAAAGACCTTTATGATGATCCTCTTCCACTTGATGAATAATAAATATATTTTCTCTTCCTTATGATTTTCTTAACACTTTTTCTCTAGCTTACTTTATTGTAAGAATACAGTATATAATACATATAGAATACAAAACGTATGTCAATAGACTATTTAGGCTTCCTGTCAACAATAGACTATTATGAGTCAAGTTTTGGGGGAGTGAAAAGGTATACTTGAATTTTTGACTGTGCAGGGGGTAGGCACCCTAGCCCAGGAGGTTTTCAAAGGTCAACTGTCATTCCATTTCCCTGGTCAATTATTGGCTCAGAAGTGGACAAGCCTAAACCAAGCTGGGCTGGTGAGAAGGGAGAATTCAGCAGGGGAGCATCTAGGAAGAACTTCCTCACTGCTAAGGGGTGGGGAGAAGGTCTCGTAGGGCTGCCCTATCCTGCTGGATACCAAGAGTGGGTATCCGTGCAGAAAATGACCAAGTAGAAACACAGACCACATTATATTGCTGAGCTGCTGAATCAACCAGCCCTGATGGTGGCCATATTTCTGAACTTCCTGTTATGTCAGATGATAAATTTCCTTATTGTTAAAGGCATTATTTTTCTTCAGTGGAGATTTTTGCTCATAACCGAACGCATCCGAAGTGTTTGGTTCTTTTCTCTCTGTCTTCCCATGATCCGCTTATTATCATGATTCAGAATTCCCCTTTTCAGTTAGTTCATCTCTGTCTCATTTAAAACAGCAGCCCCTGCCCCTGATACAAATTGCCCTGGGACTTCTTTTTATATCTTTCTTAGTGCCTGTGATGGTTGATTTTAGGTGTCAACTGGACTGGTTTAAGAAATACCTAGAGAACTGTTAAAGCATTACCTCGGCTGCATCCATGGGGGCATTTCCAGAAGAGACTGGTCAGTGAACTGAGTGAGGAAGATCCGCCTCAGCATAAGCAGCACCATCCAATCTGCTGGAGACCTGGAAAAAAAGGAGAGAAAGTGATATTCTCTTTCTCTCTTCTGGAGCTGAGACATGCCCCACTTCCTACTCTTGGACACCAGAACTCCAGGCTCTCTGGCTTTGGGATTCCAGCACTTACATCAGTGGCCCCCAGGTTCACAGGCTTTCAGCCTCACACTGAGAGTTACATCATTGGCATCCCTGATTCTGAGCTTTTGGAGTTAGACTGAGCCACACTACTGGCAGCCCAGGGTGTCCAACTTGCAGATGATGACCTGTCATTAGACTTCCCAGCCTCCATAGTCATGTGAACCAATTTTCCTAATAAATCCTCCCTCATCTACCTGTAAATCTGTCTCTCTATCTCTCTATCTATCTACCTACGTATCCATCCCTACCACTGCTTCTGTCTCTCTGGAGAACCCTGACTAGCACAGCACCTATCATCATCTCAAATTATAGTATTTGTTGTTTATTGAATGTGTATCTCCCTGACTAGATGTAAAGTCCATAAGGGTAGACACTTCCTCCTGTTCACCACTGAATAGGAGACACTATATCCCATCCGTGGAAACAATGACTAGCATGTAGTAGGTGCTTAATAAATATTTGTTGGGTCTTTTCTAAATAAACACTCCTTGTTGAGTAGAGGATTCTGCCCAGTGCTTCCTGTTGACCAGGGCATGAGGGAATACAGGAAGCTTGGGGTATATCTTCCCTATTCTGAAGGGCATTCAGAAGGTTGATTGGATGTTTCATGAATATTTGCTGAAAACAATAAAAATATAGAGCAATGCACTATAAAATATTTCAACAAGTGTATTAATTAGTGTTTCTCAAACTTCAAACCCATCCTTCCTTTAATTACTATAGGAATCTCTCAGCACTGCCCACCTTTAGGAAGCGTCTGGCATCCCACAAGGGTTTGGTCCCTTCCTGGGAACCACTATGTCTCCTGAACACTCAACCAGGAGCCAAGAAGTTTTCATTGATGTTTACTTTGGGTTTGCATTATAAATCTAGTAGACATTCCCTGCACTTTCTTTCCCTTCCCTGCTCCAGATACATAATTGGGTTGAGAACCACCGATTTTCAAGTAAGCAGATGTTTGTGTGCATTTTAGGAGCAATACCATTTTCCAGTTTTGCTCAGGATCAAAATTGCCTTAGCCTCCCAGAGCATTCCCATCAAGTGCAAGAATGCCACTGACCCTTTGTGGTAGCTTACAGTGTGCCAGGCACTGTGTGTAGCTTTTTAACTGTTTGATCTGATTTTCATCCTTGTCTCAGTCAGCTTGGACTGCTTTAACAAAATGCCACGGACAGGGTGGCTTAGAAAGAACAGAAATATATTTCCCACCGTTCTGGAGGCTGGAAGTCCAAGCTCAGGTGCCCCCATGGTCAGGTTTTCTTTTGGGTTGCAGACTGCTGTCTTTTCATTTCGTCTGCACCTGAGGGAAAGGGCGCCAGAGAGCTCTCTGCAGCCCTTTGATAAGGGCACTAATGCCATTCACGAGAGCTCCAGCCTTGTGCCCTTACTGCTTCCTAAAGGCTCCACCTGCTAATACTATCACACGAGGGATTAGGATTTCCACATGTGAGTCTGGGAGAGACACAAACATTCAGTCCATAACAATCCCCTAAAGAATCGAATGACACAGGGAACAATATTCTAGATGACAAAGTGAGGCTTAGGTAGATGCTGGCTAACTAGGCAACGCCAGGCCTGTCCAGGTCCTGAACCGGCACTCTGAACCATATCTCTGTCGCTCAGCGTCATATTGAAGCCCACGTGGCCTCCAGTGTCCCCTGGGACAGCGAGGAACCACCCTGTGGAGGGAAAGGAGTGACCAGGCCCTCTACTCCCCTGTCTCATGCCAAATACACAGCCCTTGCCAGGAGACAGCTGCAGCCAGCAGCTTCTGGCCCTGTGGTGGGGGTCTCCTGGGAGCCGTGCAGCAGGCGCGCTTGGAGGGTGACAGCAGTATAGTTGAGATAAGAAATAATGCAATTCTCCAGGCAGAGCTGCAGTCTTCTAGCCCATATAAATGATTCCTTTAGTGATTTTGCCAAGGATTATGTGTTATGTGTGCTTGGGGAACCAACACAGCCTGAGAAACCGTCAATATTTCTAGAGAAGGGCAAGTGTAATCAGTCAAGCATTCCAGAAAAAATGTAGTCAATGATTTTAACAGCAAGTGGTTTTGACTATGAAAAGATTCAACTATGAGGTTTTTTTTTGTTTTTTTCTTTTTCCCCAAGAATCACTCTGAGCAATTTCTTAAAGAATTAAAATGAAATGTTTCTCGGGTAACAAATCACCCAGTCTTATGGCTTGGAGCTTTATCACTCTCCAGCTAATGGGTCTAAAGAGAGAATTCGGAAGATTCTCAAGACTGCCGTAGAGACCTCACAGCCAGGAACACAGAGAGCTGCTGTGAGGACATTACTGTTTTGGTTACAAGTTAGAAACAAGGAGGGGACTAATGGCACAGAGGACAGGAGGGAAGGAGCGCTTCAATCAAACCAGCGCAGGGCCTAGGTGTTCTCAGGGGCCAACTCACTGATGCTGTGGGCAAGGGCGGGCCTGGCCTGGCTCTTAGTGCACACACTCCACTAATACCTCCCTCTGTTACTCATCCAGATCTGGTTTGGTTTCTACAGTGGGTGTCTTATTACAGGGCCACTGGTCATTTTATGAAGAACCAAAAGTGGATCTCCATCCTAGAAGTGACATTTTCTTTGGAAAATAGAATATAATGATTTACTACCACGTTACTGAATTTTGGAGGCTGGCTTAAATTTGCAGTCCTAGAGGAAATGTTACTGACAGAGCCTTGCTGGTTTCTGAAAAATATCCACTAACGCCCCTTGCTGTGGGAATTCTTTGATGGGGGGAGAAGATGAGGGTAAGCCAGGCTAAGAACAGAGCCAAAGGATGCCCAGTGGGACTGAGGGAGTTATGACAAGCCCGCCATGGTTTGAAAGGAGGGGCTGTTGGCTTTGACCTTGACTGAGCTGACTCAGGCATCCCCCGGAAGGTTGCCCATTGTAAGCCTGGCTTGGAGTAAGTTCTGGCTTCCACAGCTTCACAGTGACCTGCGTGTCTCCTGCATCCATCCTGGGCCTTGTCACACCTGTCATAGCCCACACCAGAATCAACACCCAGTTCCAAGTTCCTACCCTCTCGTGGCACCCAGATCTTCCCTCAGTAAGCTTAGACTCCTGTGTGCAGTTAGCCCCATGTCTCCAGCTTCCTAACTCTCTGTCAGCTCTTCTTCCCTAATCCGTCTGGATCCCACAGTTGATTCTAAATCCTCTGTTTCACCAAGACACTCCACCTGCTTTTGCCCATGGAGAGCCCCAGTCCTGGAGCAGCCCCACAATCTGCTTTCCCTTCCATGTCAGTTGACCCTGCACTTGGCTCTGTGTAATAAAAGCTGACATCGGTGGCTTCATCAAATGGAGGTTTTATTTTATTCCCCCACAAAAGAAATCTACAGGGCTAATAAGTACTCATAGAACGCCCAGGCTCTTTCTCTTCCTTTGGTCTTTGTTAGCATGTGGGTTTGTCTCCGTGCTTGTTGCCTCATGGTCACCATATGGTTGCTTCACCTTCAGCACTGCATCTGCATTCCAAGTAGGAAAGGGGAAGGAAGGGTAAAGGGCAAAGGGCATGTGCCAGCTGAGCAGGCCCACAAACAAAACACACACCAATTAAAAAAAAATCTGTCCTGGAAAGACCAGCTAAGGACTTCTGTTTCCACCTCATTGGCCAGAACTCTAACCCAGACCATCCCTGGTTGCAAAGGAGGCTGCGACGCATGGAAGTTTTGGCTGGTCACATCACCCCTCCAAACAGAAGGAAGGAAAGAGGGAGGGCAGATCTGGGCTAGACAGCCGGCCATCTCTGCTCTCCTCCCTCCCAGTCTGCTTCATGGAAAAGCCACGGCAAATGCATGGGCTTCTGCCTGGCCCCTCACTCCCTGCCCTCAGAGGCTGTCCCACACCTCGCCACTGCCGTCAAGCCCCCTGCCCAAGCCCATCCACCTCACTGTTCCTCGTTTGACAAGAACATCCAACCACCAGGCAAGGCCCCGCATGTGGACACACTGACATCTTCTCCTCGCCACACCCTCTGTCTGAGCTTCCACCTCCCACGCCTCGTGGACTTTGTGCCACTTGTGATCAGCTGGCACACCCATCGCTAATGTCTTCCTCTCTGCCAGCGGTTTTCCTGCAGCCTATCAGCAGGATAATACAATCTGTGCCTTGCTGTGAAGATGACCTGAATTAATAAGGATTGGTGTTACAATGATGATTATTCTAAAAGACACAACAAAACAACACAAACAGCCTTTGACCCTTTCTATGTCTGTCTGCTTATGGAACCCAGTCACCTGACCATCCCAGGAACACTCGACTTTAACACGTCCTAAAGCAAGGTCATCTTCCTCCCTGGGCTCATTCACCGCTTTGGTGGATGGAACCAACATCCAGTGACTCAAAGCAGAACCCAGGGCCTATCCCACCTCCTTCCTCTCCCACTCTGTCCCACCCTAGAAGTCATGAAATTGGTTGAGTGAATCTCCTAAAGATTTTGGAGTTTGTTCCTTCCCTTCTGTCCCTATGCTCCCAGCTGGGTGGATCCAACAGCATCCTGAGTGAGCTCCCTGGTGTGGGGCCCACTCCCCTCAAAGCTCCTCCACATCACTGCCTGGGCACAACATAAAACTCAGACCTACTCACTCACCCCACACAGTGGCACAAGGGGCTTGCAGCGGCAGTGTTCATGAGTATTTCTCCTAGAAAGCTTACTTGGTTGGTAGCTAAGTTAAGTTTAAGTAAGAACTTTATTTGTAAAACTGCTTATGTTTAAACTGAAAAAAAGAAAAGCAGAGCTCTCTTCTCCCACGTGGTTCTGATGGGCAGAATCTGGTTTGGAACACAATGCCTGGTCTGTTTGGGATGAGCAAGGGGTGCAGCTGGGAGCAGGGCTGTGGTCTCCTTCTTCTCACTGGCTGCAGTTAGCACTCTCTCATCTGGACTGAAATCCCCACAATAATAAGCATTGCTTCTCCTTTGGATGTTCAGGGGCAGAGCTACACAGTTCAGAACTGGAACTCATGGTGTTTGTAAATCCGCATTAAGCTGGAAATCATCCTTCTAAGGATAAGGAGAAAGCCTGTTTTTAAGTGGGAACTTTTTGTCAAGGGGCTTACAGTTTTCTGATTTCAAGTCACTTTCCTAAAGTCTGTATTAGGTCAGCAAGGGGTGGGATTATCATTGTCATCTGACAGAAGAGGGGATGAGATAACAGAGAGGAAGGTTAGAAGCAACTTGTCCCTAGTGGTGGATCAGAAGGATTTGGACCAGATCGGATCCCCACACAATAATCTCTTCACAGCTTACATTTCTTAGGTGAAATGCAGCTTGTCATAAATCTGTAAGGGTGAAGGGCAGATTGTGGGTTGGGCATGCTACGAAATTAAGAAGGTTTTCAGGGTTAGCACAGGGGAAAATAGGAAGTGAAAAGCTGTAATGTAGAAGATAGCTTCTTCCAGCTCTGCTAGCACAGTCTGATCATCCTCTATTCTTTCTGCTTGTAATCTTATGGTTTCTGCCAATTTACTTAACATATCACCTGTACTTTCACCCTGAGAAAGCACACTCTGGTTCTATGGGCTTTCGGGAGGAAAGAGCATTCTGAGGCAATGGCTAAACACCAGATTCCTCCCAGCAGTCAGCATGAGGGTGTGGGCCCAGTTCTGCATAGTGTTTTCTCATTCCTGGGGAGGAGAAGAGAGGACAGGTGGCAGACTGTGATCTACAGAGCCCAGGAGCTAGGTGGTGTGACGCAACTGGAAGCAAATAGGTGATAAATGAAAGAACTATCCTGGAACCACAGCTTTTCCCTATTATGATCTAAAATCCTAAATGTTAAAAGCCAGGGAAAAATAACCTAGAATAAAGGGCCCTCGGGTTTGGTCACTGCTTAAATCCCCTTTATCTTCTGTGTGCATTCCCAAGGGAAGCCTCTGTCTCAGCCACACCTACCCACCCTTCATGAGCCACCCTCTCTCAGGCTTCTACTTCTACTCTGCTAGCCCCACTTCCTGGGATGCTCTTATTGCCTTTTCTGCATGCTTGACTTTTCCTTGCATTGCAAGATTCAATTTTCCAGAACAGGGAACACTTCTGTATACTTACTCTCCTATAAAAGATATAAAAACACTACCAAGAACTGCCAAAATCAATTTTGTCAGAATTCTGGAAATTAATTAAAGGTTTGCAAAAATCTCAGGAGGGTTTATTCAAGAAAAACAGCAGAATCTCAGAAGAACAGGTTTGTGGCATCTTTATTTGCCCTAATGCCCCTATTGAAAACCAGCAGCCACTAGAGAAGGCAGATCAGAGGTGGAGTTCCCCTAAAGCCCCATCCCTAGAGAACTGTCACTATTTGACCTGTCTAGCAAGTCACTGAAAAACTCAATTTTTCAAGGCTTGTCTTTATTTCACCTGACTCAGAGTTCCATCCCTATGAACAGTTCTACCTCTAGGTAATTTGCTGAAAACAATCAGCAACAATTGTTTAATATTGGAGATTCCTGTGGCAATGTTAGCAGTTGGGACTAACAAGATGCTGACAAAAATCTTGAAAGGATAATTACCCTGATCTGATCACTACATGTTCCATATATATATATCTCACTATGTACCCCCATGAATATGCATAATTATTTTTCAATTAAAAATAAACTTTAATTAAAAATACATCTGGCCAGGCACAATGGCTCATGCCTATAATCCCAGCACTTTGGGAGGCTGAGGTGGGGGGATCACGAGGTCAGGAGATCAAGACCATCCCGGTCAACAACATGGTAAAACCCCATCTCTGCTAAAAATGAAAAAATTAGGCGGGCTTGGTGGTGTGCACCTATAGTCCCAGCTACTCAGACGGCTGAGGTAGGAGAATTGCTTGAACCTGGGAGGTGGAGGTTGTGGTGAGCCAAGATTGTGCCATTGCACTCCAGACTGGGCAACAAGAACGAAACTCCATCTCAAAAACAAACAACAAAAAAAATACATCTAAGCCCACAGTTTTAGAGATACAAAAAATAAAAAGCTTAAGGTAAAAACTGGAGAATGGGAGGTCTGTTGTGGGCTTCCCAAGTTCAAACATATCCCTAGAAATCTGAAAAGCAATGTGCATGTGTGGGGTTTTGTGCCTCTCCAGAAAAGGTAGAAGCCCTAAACTCTGACTTCTTGCTTACTTTGAGATTCTGCACAAGCAGGAAGTGAAGGTTAACTCCACAGCTGTAAACACTGGATCACTGAAGGCATGCCTCACCATGTACACAGAGGCTCTCAGCAAAGGCTATGGGAATATATTGGATGTGAGAATCATTCAAGGAATTCTCCGTCCAATCATTAGCTGAAAACTAAGCTACCCTAGCAGAGAATTCAGTGGCCACAAACAAGTAAAAAGTTTATAGAGTTAGTCTAGAAAGTAACTAGGTGGCTGGACATGGTGGCTCACACCTGTATTCCCAGCACTTTGGGAGGCCAAGGCAGGTGGATCACTTGAGGTCAGGAGTTAGAGACCAGCCCGGCCAACGTGGTGAAACCTTGTCACTACTAAAAGTACAAAAGTTAGCTTGTTCATGGTAGTGCATGCCGGTAATCTTAGCTACTTGGGAGGCTGATACAGGAGAATTGCTTCAACCCAGGAGGTAGAGGTTGCAGTGAGCTGAGATTGTGTCACTGCACTCCAGCCTGGGCAAAAAGAATGAGACTCCATCTAAGAAAAATAAAAAAAGAAAGTGACTAGGCAAAGGAATAACCATACCTGCAACAGCAAAACTTAGGGAAGGGTGAGGAATCTTATATCTACGGTTGCCACATTCTATTATTTTAAATGTCCAGTTTTCAACAACAACAAAATGAAACAGACAAAAATTGGAATGTATGCCTCATACACAGGTAGAAAAGCAGTCAATGCCCCTGTCCTCAGTACAGTGGCATCTGGCATTCATCTCATATCAGTCAGAGACAAAGCAACCCTTTGTTTCTCTCAGCTTGGCCTTTAGTCTGTGCCCATGCCTGGTTCATGCCTTGGAAACATGGTGGGAATACAGTCAATACAAACTTTCCCTGAGGAAGCATAGGCAACAGACTTACTAGACAAAGACTTTAAATTAGGTATTATAAATAGGCTCAAAAACTAAAGAAACTATGTTAAAATGATAAAAGATATGTATGAGAATGAGGTTTCACCAAATAGACAACATCAATAAAGAGAAGAAAATTATTTAAAAAGAACCAACTAGAAGTCCTGGAGTTGAAAATAAAAATAAACAAAATATGAAAAATTATCACCATATTCAAAGTAGATTTGAGCAGGTAAAAGAAAGAATCAGTGAACTTGAAGACAGGTCAGTTGAGATTGCCTAGTTTAAGGAATAAAAGGAAAAAAGAATGAAGAAAAATAAACAGTTTCAGATACCTACAAGACATAATTAAAGTGTACCAACATAGGTAAAATGGAAATCACAGAAGGAGAGGAGAGACAAAAGGAGAAGAAAAATATTTAAAGAGATAAACTGGAAACTTCACAAATTTGGTTTTAAAAAATCAGTCTACA
Source organism: Cacajao melanocephalus (assembly GCA_963573385.1). Classification (NCBI taxonomy): domain Eukaryota; kingdom Metazoa; phylum Chordata; class Mammalia; order Primates; family Pitheciidae; genus Cacajao; species Cacajao melanocephalus. The sequence continues at coordinate 101,724 of CAUYLG010069892.1, forward strand.
CATTCGAGAATCTTAATGAATTTCAGCTGGGCATGGTGGCTCATGCCTGTAATCCAGGCACCTTGGGAGGTTCACCTGAGATCAGGAGTTCGAGACCAGCCTGGCCAACACAGTGAAACCCCGTCTCTACTAAAAAAAAAAAAAAAATCTGGGTGTGGTGGTGGGTGCCTGTAATCCCAACTACTTAGGAGGCTGAAGCAGGAGAATCACTTGAACCCAGGAGGTGGAGGTTGCAGTGAGCCAAGATCGTGCCATTGCACTCCAGCCTGGGTGACAGAATAAGACTCCTCATCAAACAAAAAAAAAAAAAAGAAAAAAAAGGATCTTAATGAATTCCAACTAGAATAAACCCAAAGAGATCTACACCTGGACACATCATAATCAAGCTGTCAAAAGCCATAAATAGGACACCAATGCTTGTCAGCATCCTTCACAATAGCCAAAAGGTGTAAATATCCCAAATGTCCATTGGAGGATGAATAGACAAACAAAATGTGATAACATGGAATGTTATTTAACTATTTAAGGAAGAAAATTCTGACACATGTTACAGCATGAATGCATCTCAAAGATATTATCCTTAGTGAAATAAGCCAGTCACAAAAGGACAGATGTTATATAATTCTGCTTACATGAGGTACCTAAAACAGCCAAATGTACAGAGACAGAGAGCAGAATGGGAAGATGGAGATTTGGAAATAATTGTTTAATAGGTGCTGAATTTTAGTTTGGAAGAACAAAAAATTTCTGGGGATGGATTGTGTGTTAGTCCATTTTGCATTACTGTAAAGGAATACCTGAGACTGGGTAATTTATAAAGAGGTACATTTGTCTCACAGATCTGTAGGCTATACACATATGGAACCTGCATCTGCTCAGCTTTTGGTGAGACCTCAGGAAACTTTTACTCATGGCAGAAGGGAAGGGAAGCTGGCATGTCATATGGCAAGAAAGGGAGCCAGAGAGATGAAGAGGAGGTGCCAGTCTCCTTTAAACAACTATCTCTTGCATGAACTTGAGAACTCACTTATTACTATGTGGAGGGCAACAAGTCATTCATAAAGGATCCACCCCCATGACCCAAATACCTCCCACTAGGCCCTACCTCCAACAAGGGAAAGTACATTTCAACCTGAGATTTGGAAAGGATGAATATCCAAATCACATCAGATAGTAGTAATGACTGAGCAACAATATGAATTTACTTAATATGAAATACATGTGTACTTAGTGTGAATGCCACAGAATTGCACACTTAAAATGGTTAAATGATAAATTATACACTTAAAATGGTTAAATGATAAGTTTCATGTTATGTATATTTTACCAGAAACAAAAACAAAGACAAAAACTGAATCCTGAATGCAGGCAGAAAGAAGTGATTCACCACATAAAAATTTAAAGGCAACTTCTTATAAGAAACTATATAAACCAAAAAGCAATGGGATTATATACATAAGTACTGGAAAAAAACTGTCAACTAAAAATTTTATACTAAGCAAAACTATACTTTGAAATAAATGAGAAATTAAAACATGCCCAGAAAAACAAATATGAGAGAATTTGCTCATTAGTAGTTGTGTTCTACGCAGAAAACTTAAAAGGAATTCTTTTGGTTGAAATTGAAGGGCACCAGAGAGAAACTGAAGTCTACATAAAGAAATAAAAAGCACTGATAAAGGCTGGGTGCAGCAGCTCATGCCTGTAATCCCAGCATTTTGGGAGCCTGAGGCAGGTGGATCACGAGGTCAGGAGATTGAGACTATCCTGGCCAACATGGTGAAATCCCATCTCTACTGAAAATACAAAAAGTAGCTGAGCTGAGGCAGGAGACTCGCTTGAACCTGGGAGGTGGAGGTTGCGGTGAGCTGAGATCATGCCACTGCACTCCAGCCTGGTGACAGAGTGAGACTCTGTCAAAAAAAAAAAATGCACTGGCAAAGATAAACACATAGATAATTGTAAAAGACAGTATAAATATATAATTTTTGTAACTCTTTTTACTCCTATCTAATTGAAAAGATAGCTGTATAAAGCTATAATTATAAAACTGTGTGAATGGGCTTATAAGGTACAAGGATATAATTTGTTTGACAATAATAATCCGAAGTAAGGGGAAAGATAATGGAGCTATACTGGAGCAAATTTTGGATACAATTGAAATTAAGTTGGTATTAATCTGAGCTAAATAATAGCAAGTTATAATGTTAATTGTAATCCCCAGGGCAACCACTAAGAAAACAATTCAAAAACATATAGGAAAAGAAGTAGTGAAGGAATAAAAATGGTATACTAGAAAATATCTATTTAATTTAAAGAAGTCTGTAGTAAAAGAACAAAAAGAAATAAGATATACAGAAAACAAATAGCCAATGGTAAACATAAATCTTGTTTTGTAATAATTACATTAAATGTAAATAAAATAAGCATTCCAATCAAAAGACAGAGGTTGGCAAAATGGAAATAAAAAAACACCTGATACAACTGTATGCTGTCTACAAGAGACACACTTTATATTAAAACCACAAACAGATTAGAAGTAAAAGGCCAGAAAAAGATGTGCCATAAAACAGTACCAAAAGGAGAGCTGGAGCAGAGCTAATATCAGACAAAATAAACTTTAAAACAAAAATGTTACTAGAGAAAAAGGAAGAGGTTTTAAGATAATGAGTCAATTCATCAGGAATATGTAATATTTATAAACATGCACACACCTAACAAGGGAGCCCAAAAAATATGTGAAGCAAAACCTGACAGAATTGAAGAGAGAAATAGATGATTCAACATTAATACTCCAAAGCTTGAATATTTCACTTTCAATACTGGATAGCACGATTAGGGAGAAGATCAACAAGGAAATAGAAGATGTCAAAACGGTATAAACCTACTAGCCTAAGCAGACATTTGTAGAACACTCCACCCAACTATCCCAAAATTCACATTTTTGTCAAGTGAAACATTCCTTAGGATAGATAATATGGTAGGCTATTCAAGTCTCAATAAATTTAAAATATTGAAATAATAAAGCATGTTTTCTAATTGCAGTGGAATGAAATTACATCTTTTAATATAAGGAAATTTAGAAAATTCATGAATATGTGGAAATTAAATAACAAAATTCTAATACTAATAGGTCACAGAAGAAATCATAAGGAAAATGAGAAAATACTTCGAAAGGAATGAAAATGAAAACAGCATACCAGTGAAAACAGTGCAAAGAGGTAAATTTATAGCTGTAAAGGTGTACATTAAAAAAGAGGAAAGGTCTCAATTTTTTTTTTTTTTGAGATGGAGTCTCGCTCTGTCTTCTAGGTTGGAGTACAGTGGCATGATCTTGGCTCACTGCAACCTCCTCCTCCCGGATTCAAGCAATTCTCTTGCCTCAGCCTCCTGAGTAGCTGGCATCACAGGCATGTGCCACCACATCCGGCTAATTTTTGTATTTTTAGTAGAGGTGGGGTTTCACCATGTCGGTAGGCTGGTGTCAAACTCCTGACCTTGTGATCTGCCCACCTAGACTTCCCAAAGTGCTGGGATTGCAGGTGTAAGGCACTGTGCCCGGCCTCAAATCTTTAAGTGAAATTTCTACCTTAAAAGCTAGAAAAAGAAGAAAAAACTAAACCCAAAGCAAGCCAAAAGGAGAGAAAAATAAAGATGACAGTGGAGATGAATGAAATCAAGACTAGAAAAACAGTAAGATGAAACCAAAATTTGATTCTTTGGAAAAATGAACAAAATTGACAGACTTTTAGTTAGACTAACAGAAAATGAGAGAGAAGACTCAAATTACTGAAAGCAGGAATGAAAGAGGGAATGTTACTACCAAACTTACAGAAATAAAAAATGGCTATAAGGAAATACTATAAGCAAGAGTATGCCAATAAATTGAACAACTAACATGAAATGGAAAAATTCCTCTAAAGACATACTCTACCAAAACTGACTCAAGAAGAAACACATCTGAATATTCAAGAAGAAACACATCTGAATATACTTATAGAAGAAAGATTAAATCTGTAATAAAAAAATCATCCATAAAGAAAATGCCAGACCAGATGGTTTCATTGTTGAATTTTAAGAAATGTTTAAAGAAGAAGGAACACAAATCCTTAACAAACTTTTCTGAAACATAGAAGAGGAATGAAACATCCCAATTTGTGATAGGAGCCCAGTTTTAACCCTGATATTCAGACACAGACATTGCAAAGAATACTGTAGACCAATATACCTTACGAAAATAGATGAAAAATAGATGGAAAAATTCTTAACAAAATACTAGCAAATCTAATATAGCAATATATAAAAAGGATTATGCAACATCACCAAGTGGGATTAATTCTAGTAATGCAGGTTGGTTCAAAATACAAAATTAATCAGCGTAATGCATTATATTAACAGAATGAAAGACAAAAAACATTATCATCTCAATGGATGTAGAAGCACTTTTAAAAACCCAACACTCTTTCACATTAAAAAAACATTAACCAATTGAGAATAAAAGTAAACTTCTTCAACTTGGTAAGATCCACAGCTAACGTCATAGTTATGAAAGACGGAATGCTGTCCCCCATCCCAAGATTAGGAACAAGATAGGAATATCCACTCTCAGCCCTTCTATTCAACATTGTGCTTAAGTTCTAGGCAGGGAGAGAAGATGAGAAAGAGAAATAAGAAGCATCAAGATTGGAAAACTATCTCCATTCACAGATGACGTCACCTTGTATACAGAAAATCCTAAAGAATCTATGATAAAATCTATTGGAACCAATAAAATATATTCAGCAAGGCTGCATGATACAAAGTCAATACACGACATTTAACTTATTTCTATATAATAGCAAAAAGCAAATCAAAAGTGAAATTAAGAAATCAATTCCAGGCCAGGCGCAGTGGTTCACGCCTGTAATCTCAGCACTTTGGGAGGTTGAGGCAGGTGGATCACAAGGTCAAGAGATCGAGACCATCCTGGCCAACATGGTGAAACCCTGTCTCTACTAAAAAATACAAAAATTAGCTGGGCGTGGTGGCACACACCTGTAGTCCCAGCTACTTGGGAGGCTGAGGCAGGAGCATTGCTTGAACCCGGGAGGTGGAGGTTGCGGTGAGCCAAGATCGTGCCACTGCACTCTAGCCTGGCGCCTGGCGACAAAGCAAGACTCTGTCTCAAGAAAAAAAAAAAAAAAGAAATCAATTCCATTTATCATAGCATCAAAAGGAATATATAACTAACAAAGTGCAAGACTTGAACACTGAAAACTATGTCATAAATTGAAGACATTTAACAATAATTAAATAAATAGAAATCTCATGTTTATGAATTGGCAGGCTTAATATTGATGTCAATAATCTCCCAAATGATGTACAAATTTAATGCAATCCCAATCAAAATTCCAATTGCCTTCTTGAATAAATAGGCAAGCTTGTCCTAAAATTCATTCAGAAATGCACAGAACTCAAAATAACCAAAACAATCTCAAAACAGATCAACGAAGTCAGAGGACTCATACTTCCCAATTTCAAACTTACTGTAAAGTTACAGTAATTGAGATATGAGATATTGGCACAAAGATTGGAACACAATTGTGAGTTCAGAAATAAACCACATATTTGTGGTAAATTGATTTTCAAGAAAGCTCAAAAATAAAAAAAAAAAAATTGTGCCACTCTCCACATCTAACACCATACATAAAAATTAACCTGAAATGCATAATAGACCTAAATGTAAGAGCTGAAACTGTAAAACCCTTAAAAGGAAACCTAGGCATAAATCTTTGTAACCTTGGACTAGTCAATAGTTTCTTAGCTATCACACCAAAAGCATACCCAATAAAAGAAAAAAATAGATAAATGGAACATCATTAATATAAAAACTTTTGGCTTCAAATGACACCATCAAGAAAATGAAAAGACAACCCAAAGAATGTGACAAAATATCTGCAAATCATATATCTAATAAGAGACGTGAGTATATAAAAAAACTCTCACATCTCAAACATAAAAATACAGATAATCCAATTAAAAATGGGCAAAGGACTTGAATAGACATTTCCCCAAAGAAGATATAAAATGGCTATCAAGTTCACAAAATGATGCTCAACACCCCAAGTCGTTAGAGAAATGCAAATCAAAACCACAATGAGGTACCATTTCAGACCCACTAGAATTGCTAGAATAAAAAAGACCGAGTATAGCAAGTACGAAATGTCCAGAATAGGTAAAGACATAGAAACAGAAAGCAGATTAGTGAGCGGTGAGGGGTGTGCAGAATGAGGAGTGACCTGTTAGTGCCCATGCATTTTAGGAGGGGGTGCTAAAATTGTTTTGGGACTAGATAGTGGGAATGGTTATACTAAAATTACTGAGTCAGATACTTAAACATTGTTGATTTTTTATATGTATATTACAGCAAAATAAACCTGCTATATGAATTTTAAAAAAAAAAGGAGATCCAATGCAAGGATCATCTCCTTCTAACTCTCTTTTTCACTTTCCCCAGGCTTAACAGGCACTTCCCACCCCCAGCATAATGTGCTTCTTCATCTCACTTGTTCTAATGGATTGCAATTGTTTAGTCACTTCTCTGCTTGATTTCTGTGTCACCAGCCCCTTACACAGCGACTAGCATAGCATGGTGAATAGTAATTTTGGAAGACATGAATGTCTTCTCTACAATTTAGTTTTTATTATTAAAAAAACTTTTATTTTCAATTCAGGGGGTACATGTACAGACTTGTCACATGAGTATATTGCGTGATGCTGAAGTTTAGGGGTATGATTGGTCCTGTCACCCAGGTACTGAGCATAGTATCCAATAGTTAGTTTTTCACCCTTGCCTGCCCTCACAGTAGTCCCCAGTGTTTATTATTCCTATCTTTATGCCCATGAGTACCCAATGTTTAGCTTCCACTTATAAGTGAAAACATGTAGGATTGGGTTTTCTGTTCCTGACTTAATTGGCTTAGGACAATGGTCTCCATCTGCATCCATGTTGCTGCAAGAGATATGATTTCATTGATTTTTATGACTGTGTAGTATTCCATGGTGTATATGTACCACATTTTCTTTATCCAATCCACCATTGATGGGCACCTTTGCTATTGCGAATAGTGCTGCAATGAACATATGAATGCCTGTGTCTTTTTTTTCTTTTTTCTTGAGACAATCTCATTCTGCCGCCAGGCTGGAGTGCGGTGGCGAGATCTCTGCTCACTGCAGCCTCTGCCTTGTTTTTTTTGCCACAGCCTCCAGAGTAGCTGGGACTACACGCATGTGCCACCACAGCCAGGTAATTTTTGTATATTTTAGTAGAGACGGGGTTTCACCATGTTGGCCAGGATGGTTTCAATCTCTTGACGTTGTGATCCGCCCGCCTCAACCTCCCAAAGTGCTGGAATTACAGGTATGAGCCACCACGCCCGGCCATTTTTAACTTTTTAACAAGATATTCTGACCGGCGTGGGTTGGTATCTCACTATGGTTTTAATTTGCATTTATTTATGATTAGTGATGTTGAGTATTTCTTCATATGTTTGTTGGACGCTTCTATGTTTTAAGTGTCTTTTTATGAATTTTGCCCATTTCTTAATGGGGTTGTTTTTTGCTCACCCTGCTACCAAAACCTGGTAAAGACACAAAAAAAGAAAACTACAGGACAATATCTCTGATGAACACAAATGCAAAAATCCTCAACAAAATATTAGCAAACCAAATCCAGTGGCACATCAAAAATTCACCACAATCAAGTAGGCTTCATTCCTAGGGTGCAAAGTTGGTTCAATATATATGAATAAATAAATGTGATTCACCACATAAACATATTACAAACAAAAACCATATGATTACCTTAATAGACATAGGAAAGTTTTGATAAAATTCAATATACCTTCATGATAAAAACCTTCAAGGGCCCAACACAGTGGCTCACACCTGTAATCCCAGCACTTTGGGGGGCCAAGGCGGGCAGATCATGAGATAAGGAGTTTGAGACCAGCCTGGCCAAGATAGTGAAACCGCATTTCTACTAAAAATACCAAAAAGAAAAAAAAAAATAGCCAGACATGGTGGTACACACCTGTAATCCCAGCTACTCAGGAGGCTGAAGTAGGAGAATCACTTGAACCCAGGAGGTAGAGGTTGCAGTGAGCAAAGATCATGGCATTGCACTCCAGCCTAAGCAACAGAACAAGACTCCATCTTAAAAAATAAAATAAAATAAAATAAAATAAAATAAAATAAAATAAAATAAAAACCCTCAAGAAACTAAGCATCAAAGGAACATACCTCAAAATAGTAAGAGCCATCCATGACAAATACACAGCCAACATTATACTAAATGGGCAAAAACCAGAACCATTGCCTTTAAGAACTGGAAGAAGACAAGGATGCCCACTCTCACCACTCCTACTCAACATAGTACTAGAAGTCCTAGCCAGAGTAATTAGGCAAGAGAAAGAAAAAAAGGCATTTAAAAACGAAAAGAAGTCAAACTACTTTTGCTGACGATATGATTCCATCCTTGGGAATGGAAGTTCCAAGATACCCTTGGAACTAAAAAATAACATCAGTAAAGTTTCAGAATACAAAATCAGTGTACAAAAATCAGTAGCATTTCTACCAATAATGTTCAAGCTGAGCACAAAATCAAGAATGCAGTCCCATTTGCAATAGCCATTAGAAAAATTACCTAGGAATACATCTAACCAAGGAGGTGAAACATCTCCACCAGAACTACAAAATGCTGCTGAAAGTAATCTCAGATGACACAAACAAATGAAATACATCCCATGCTCATGGATTATAAGAATCGGTATCGTGAAAATGGCCATACTTCCCAAAGCAATCTACAGATTTACCATTGTTGACAGTATCAAACTATCAACATCCTTTTTCACAGACTTGGAAACAATGATTCTTTGCACTATTTAATGCTCGGATTGTTTTTGGAGTGAGCTGACCAGTGTGGTCACCATCTGGGAGAACTCAGGAAGCCCTTGCAGCCTGTGTGAGCAGAGTGGGTTTCTCTGTGAAGGAAGTCTGACGATAATGCCCACTCTGGTTGTCTAGTTCCTCCCCACCCCCACTGCAGACATGGGGTTCTGGGGCTATGGGCTTGGGTAAGGATTTGGGGTCTGGCTGACAGAAGGAGCAGAATGAGTCATGCCCAGACAAGCACTAGGGTGTGGGATGGAGATCCCAGACCAGAGTGGACGGTTTGAGCAGAGGGCAGGAAGGGAAACTTGCAGAGACTTCCTGAGCAGCTGAGTGCCAGCTGCAGGTGCCTAAAATATCCACTAGGTTCCTGGGGACAGGGAAGAAGCAGTCACAGGTTCTGGGCTGGCTGAGTTACGGGTGTCTTAAGGGCAGCCAGAGCCTTCATGGATGAGAAGGGTGAAAGAATATCTACCCATATTCTTACAGGTATAGGTGGCCATTTCTTAAAGACCTGTGAAGTCTTAAAAACCCATAAGTCTGTGTGTGTGTGTGTGTGTGTGTGTGTGTGACAGAGTCTTGTTCTGTTGCCCAGGTTGTAGGGCTATAGTGCAGAGGCATGATCTTGGCTCACGGCATCCTCCACTGCCTGGCATTGTCCACTGCCTGGGTTCAAGGATTCCCCTGCCTCAGTCTTCTGAGTGTAGCTGGGACTACAGGTGCATACCACCACGCCCAGCTAATTTTTTTTTGTATTTTAGTAGTGACAGGGTTTCACCTTGTTGGTCAGGATGATCTCGATCTCCTGACCTAGTGATCCGCCCGCCTCAGCCTCCCAAAGTGCTGGGATTATAGGCATGAGCCACCATGCCTGGCCAAGACCCATGAAGTCTTCAAGAAATGGTCCCCTACACCTGTAAGAATATGGGTAGATAGTAAAGAAAATAGCATTTTGTTGGCCCCTGGAGGCCATGGGGCAATGGGTGGGAAGCAATAGAGGCAAGAGATGCAGATATGAGCATGACTGCAATTCCCTAGGGGAGGAACCTTCAGAAGGATAATGAAGGATGACGTGAGGATGCTCACCATGTGCCTGGTATGGTGTTAGGCATGATTCAAGGATTCCTCATTTAATTCCCCTAACAACCCTATAGGACAGGTGCAATTATGTCTCCATCGGAGCTGAGAAAACTGAAGCTGAGGAAGTGGAAGTTAGTTACCCTGGCTCTCTCAACTAGTAGGTGCAGAGCTGGGATATACAGACCAAGTGCTACTCAGAGAGAAGACTCTGCTGAGGGCCTGCAACCAAGAGGTCTTGGCAGCTCTCCTTCACCCTGGCTTAAGAGTAACAGGAGGAAGACACGCTTGAAACAATGGCAGCACCAGGCATATCTCTGGGTCCTTGCTCGACTCGATTTTTAAGAGTCTCTCTTGTGCTTGTCAGCCGCAAGCTCTGGATTTGGGAGGAGCCAAGAGGAGACAGGCTGGAGAGGGAGGGGCAGCAAATCCAGGTATTGTTTCACTGAGAATAAGGACAGAGAACAATAGCCTGTAAGTCTGTTTTGAGCACTCAAAGTCCTTGCCCATCCAGAAAGACTGAGCTTTGAAATCTAAAACAAGTTGAATCAAATGCCTTTTAGGGCTAAAATGGAGAAAAGTAATCACCTGCAGCCTAAAAGGAAGGAAAAAAATCCAGGAATAAATTTGACCCTAAATCTCCCATGATTCTGATAGATGTGTATTTTCAGGAAGGAATGCTTTGGGTGTATGTTTTGCTGGGAGAAACTGGGCTTATTGAAAGCTGTTTTGGGGTGATGTGGGTTGAGGGTCCATTTTCCTTATGCTCTTGTGTGCATTTCCTCAAAACCACTACAGACATTGTGGCAGGGGCTGGGGCAGATCTGCGGTGCTTAAGTGATTTCTCTATAATCTTTTCAGAAGTACATATCAGTGTTCATGTTATCAAACTAAAAGCATGTAATCCATTCTGTTCTGATATTTATGTTAAAGGCCTCACAATATGAAGACTAATGTGGATGGGATATGTAATTTGATGATTAAATGATACAGTTTCACAGTGGAGAATTTATTTTCAGATTCTAATTAGAGCCAAACCGAGCCCTGTGGATTCTTGTTAACTCCATGAATTATCTTATACGTTATAATTTTTTTTAATGGAGTTTTGCTCTTGTCTCCCAGGCTGGAGTGCAGTGGCATAATCCCAGCTCACTGCAACCTCTGCTTCCCGAGTTCAAGCAGTTCTCCTGCCTCAGCCTTCCAAGCAGGTGGGATTACAGGTGCCCCCCACCACATCTTGCTAATTTTTTGTATTGTTAGTAGAGACAGGATTTCACCATGTTGGGCAGGCTCGTCTCATACTCCTGACCTCAGGTGATCTGCTCGCCTTGGCCTCCCAAAGTGCTAGGATTACAGGCATGAGCCTCTGTGCCCAGCCAGTACATTATAATATTAGTAAAACTCTGTCCTGTGTCATTTCCAGAGAAGCCAGGGAACCTAAATGGGTGATTGAATTGAATGACTTTCCCTGGAAGTTCCCAGTCTCGGGAGGCTGAGGACAAGTCTGTGTCTGATGTGCATAGGATGGGAACCCTCACCAAAAGTCACCTAAGATCACAGGATGCCGGGAAGAGGACTTAGGCTTCTGATGGTGGCTAAACAGTTGTCCCTGAGTCATCTTACCACCCCATGATCCCGGGAATCTATATTCTTGAAGAGGTTACACTGTGCACAGGCAGGGGAGAGACAGGACTTGCTGTTTCTGCCAAAAGAGAGGATTCTTTCTTGGTAAAAATGTGCAGTGATCAGAATTGCTGTCGACTTGGGTCATCTTCATCCCAGTGACAGGGAGGCTGTCTTGCTATTGGTATGCTGTTTTTCAAGGTGTTAGATCAAATACCCTTGTGCCAAAACAAACCAGTATCTCAACTAATTGAGCATGCAGATGTCACCAATTCACCAGAGTCCTTAGTACATACCAGCTCAGGTCCTCTGAGGCTCTTGCCTATGTAGAAGGGAGAAGTGTCTGAGAATCAGCAATGGATCTCTCCCCGTCTAGGTCACCTACAGGCAGCGCCCCAAGTCCTTAGGAGGGGGCCACTCATATTCCACTGAAGAAAGAAGCTCCAGCCCAAAAGCACCAGGATGGAACCAGGAATTGGAAAGCTGACAGCCCCGCCCCACGTAATCTAACCTCCCCACCTCTCCCTGACCCCATCCTGGAGTGTAAATAAATAATTGAGATAACACATTTTCTCCTGAAGTTTGTTTAATTTCTTATTTCTAGAGACTGGGAGAGCATGTACATTGTTCTTCTCTGCTGAAGACAGTTTTCATATAAATAAGGGATTCACTCTGACTCCTTTCACTGAAGTTAAAATTCCATTTAAAAGTAAATTGAGTTCCTGAAATACATGTATTGGCAGCAGGGGCTACCACACTGGTATTATATTTTACATTTAACACAGTGCTGTTTGCTTTGACAGATTCCAGACTTTTTCCTACATAAATCAATAGAGTGATGTTTGAAGAGCTCAGATCTATCTTTCGTTCTTCCTCCTACTCCAACCCTGTATTCTGAAACCCATAAAGAAGTAACTTTCTAGCAGGTGTCATTTGGTTGGAGAGTATTATTTACAGCATTGGACTGCAACACTGTCTGTAACTATAAACTCACACAGGAAATGCTAGGAGGAAGAGCCAGGATTTTGTTTCTGAAAGGAAGCATTCTAACGTATTTTTTAATGGTATGTGTGTATATGTATGTACAAGCAGGTATGTATGCACAAATGTGTAAGTGCGTGAATGGGAGCATGTGTGGGGGCATATGTGTGTTCATATGTGTGCGTGTGCATGCAAATGTGTGTGCACTTGGGTGTGCAAAAGTGTATGTGTATATGTGTATGTATGTGTGTGCCTGTATATGCATTTAGGTATGTGTAATTGCATATAATTTTTTCATGACTCCTGTGACCTGGCCATGGTGGATGTAAGTATTCCAGGGAGCAGCTAGCTGAGGCAAGAGCCATCAGGATGTCATCCTCAATTTTGTCCCATATAAACTCTCTAGTTATGTGGGAATCTAGAAGGTTCCCAGGTGGTGTGAGTTCTGCCTTTCAGGAAAAGAAGCCATAGCCCCACCTTCTCTCACCCTCAGGGAGTGAGGGTGCTGACCAGATAATCATATTCTAGGTGGGAGAGTTGGCCTTATTTTTTAGAGGATGGAGCTTGGAGCTCTACCCAAGCTTGTACTGAGAAATGGGAGTCTCTCGCTGGCCACATTATTTTTAATGTAACAGGAAGGTAAATCTTTGGCTAGAATCTTTTTTTAAGACTAAGGATCCATAATTTTTTGCCCCAGTGGAATGACGTGACTTGTAGCCTTATGTTCTACAGCTGGTTGACAGATTTAAAACGATAGGTAAGTATGATCTTGCCATTTTGATGCTCAGCAAACTGACACAAGAACAGAAAACCAAACACCACATGTTCTCATTCATAAGTGGGAGTTGAACAACGAGAACACACGGACACAGAGAGGGGAACATCACACACCCGGGCCTGTTGGGGGGTGGGGGTCTAGGGGAGGGATAGCAGGGCGTGGTGGGATTGGGGAGGGTTAGCATTAGGAGAAATACCTAATGTAGGTGACAGGGTGATGGATGCAGCAAACCACCATGGCATGTGTATACTTATGTAACAAACCTGCACATTCTGCACATGTACCCCAGAACTTAAAGTATAATAAATAAATTTAAAAAAGAAAACAACAACAACAACAACAATGGGCAAGTAAAGAACCTGCTAGGACCTTTGACTATTTAACGTTTTCGATTTAACCAGAGTTGCTGGGTCATGAAGGTATGTGCCGACGGCTGTAAGTAAAAGCAAGGGTAGGAAGGAAAAAGAGCAGATATTTCGAGCTAGGAGCTGACCCAGTTGTTCACGTCTGCATGGCCCAAAGAATAAAGCAAATACAGAGCTGTTGCAGTAGTTCTGATATTGCAGGAGATCTTCATTGTGCTCCTCCCCAATTTGCCTTTGAAGACACCATTTTTTCTTTTGTTTTAATCTGAAACATTCTGATTATAAAAATTCACGGAATATATTACCTCTTTCTGTAATGGTCAATTTTTTGTGTGTCAACTTGATTAGGCTAAGGGATACTCCAAGCGCTGGTAACACATTGTTTCGGGGTATGTCTGTGAGAGTGTTTCTGGAAAAGATGAGCATTTGAATCAGTAGACTTGAGTAAAGCAGATCCGCCCTCACCAGTGTGAAAGGGCCTCATTCAATCCATACAGGGCCCAGATAGAATAAAAAGATGAAGGACGATTTGTGCTCTTTCTTCTTGAGCAGAGTCAGCCCTCTTCCCCTGTCCTTAGATATTGGAGCTCCTGATTCTTAGGGACTTACATCAGTACCGGATGCAAACCCCCATTCTCGGGCCTTTGGCCTGACTGAATCACACCATTAGCCTTCCTGGCTCACCAGCCTGCAGATGACATACTGTGGGACTTCTCAGCCTCCATAATCATGCAAGCAAATGTCCACAATAAATCTCCTTTTATCATCTATCTATCCATCCATCCATCCATCCATCTATCCATTCATCCGTCCATCTATCTATCCTACTGGTCCTGTTTTATGGAGAACAGTAACACACTTTTCTTGGCTCTGTTGTCTAGATTTTCACATACTTTATTCTTTTCAGTAAATGATATTCATTAGAAAGAGAATCATATGTGATTTAAGTTTGAGAAAAGAAAAACAGCTCTGAGCAGTCTGAGCTCCGTGACGTCTGCAGGCCCAGAGAGAAATGAGTATGGGGCTTTAGTTATGCCCCCTACACCCATGTCCAGGGTCAATTGTTTAAAGTCATTTTGTTCCCAACTAGCTGCCTAGCCCATTATCTTCATGTTCCTGGAATTTGTGATACAAAGAACAATGGATAGCCAATCTATAGCTTATGTTGTTTTAGTGAAACAACTCAAGAACTTCCTCTTCTTTTCCTTTGAAAAATCTACTTTTAACTGCCACTAATCAGAGTGTATATTCAGGGCAACTTGAATCTAGGCTCCAGGGTTGTAATCCTCAATTTTGTCCCATATAAACTCTCTAGTTATGTTAATTTTGCCTCAATTTCTTCCTTTTAGATTGACAAATTGTGTTACTTTGCCAGTCTATGTATTCTACTTTTGGGGTCAGAAATGAGAGTCTGTCTTATGACTCCCTAGGGAAGAGAAGTTGTCTCTGTCCCCTTGACTCCACCATCGCTGCCCACATTGGCCCACATGCTGGAGCAACAGAAAAAGCCATGTTTTCACGTGGGTTGAGCTTGGAGCTATACATACGTTTTTACTAGGAAATGAGAACTCTCTGGTCTAGTTCTTATGTATCTGGAATATATATATTTGGTCTTTCTTGGTGGAGCAGAATAATCTGAAATTGAGTTTCTTGCAGGGAGAGAAAAGCAGCTACTTAGATCCCAGGCCTGGACAAATGAGTGTTTACCAGATCCAGCCCAGCCCCATATGCTGGAATTCTGCATTGGGATTTGAGATAAAGCCATAGGCAACTCAAATATTCCTTAGCCTTTGATTTGCTAATCATTGTCCCTCAGAGACACAGGAAGAGTGATCAAGAGTGTAGTATGAACACTGCTGACTCTTTGATCAAACTCTCTCAAAATACTTTCTGGTGCTTTCTATCTTATTATTTAACAGCTCTACCAACAGGTTCCATGAAGAAATAGATTGTGGGAGGGAGGTGGGAAGAGAATT
Organism: Cacajao melanocephalus; assembly: GCA_963573385.1. Taxonomy (NCBI): domain Eukaryota; kingdom Metazoa; phylum Chordata; class Mammalia; order Primates; family Pitheciidae; genus Cacajao; species Cacajao melanocephalus. The sequence continues at coordinate 117,452 of CAUYLG010069892.1, forward strand.
TAATCAACCAGGATACATGGCTAAAAAATTGAATTAGAGGAATCTCACTTAAATTCACCAGCCAAAGAGAAGTAATTTGGTGAAGACAGAGGAAAAGAATCCCATCTACTACTCACTGTCCCTTGGACTGTCTAGCTGAATTCCCTACAAAGATGAGACAGGAGTCATCAAACAACTGGCTTGCTCTGTGGAGGTGTCTGATGAATTGTTACCAGCATGCTTTGCTCTTCTTCCTGCTGGGTATGCTCTAAAATGAGACCCCCAAAGTGCGGAGCATAGAACACCCATCACCAGTATCCAAATCCTCCTCATTCCTGAAGATCCCATTCAATTTCAAAATCTCCCCCATGTGCCAGGCCATAGTGATCCTCCCAGCGCCATTCAGACCATCATGTGACTGCTTGTTCTGTTTCTTAAGTGCTTATTTTCATCCAATATGATTCTTCTTCTCAATTAAGTTACAAAAATCTTAAGTATTGCTACTATATTTTATATTTCTCTGTTCTTTACACAGAGTTTAGCACAGTGCCTCGAATATAACATGTGCTCATATACCGTTAATGGATTTTTAAAATGAAGAGTCTAAAAAGCCTGGGCATGAAAAAATCTGCTTGGATTTTTGGTTTCAAAAAAAAAAAAAGGAAAACCAGCTTCTCAAATCTTCATCTTCAAGGCTACTCCTGAATTGCAGAAAGGGCTTCCTTTGAAATCTTCCTGGCACATTATCACTCCCACCTACTTATCTCAAACTTCAGTAAATTAGTTTGAAAATGATCTATTTTTTGGATAGAAAGTCCATCAATCCAAAACACACTTTTTTCTTTCATTTTTAATCCTAAAAATGCATGCATTTTCAACTGATGACCCTTATAATTGGCAGCACAGTTTTCCCATCTTTATGTTTTATAAAATAATGATGCATCTTATAATCAATTGTGACTTAAAGCTGATGAAATATGGTGTGTTTACATTTATCATATGCTTATCTAGAAATTTATGTATGAAGTGGCCTTTGTATGATGAATGAATGTGGAAGGTGTCCATAACTTTCATTAAAATGAGACAGTCCTGGCCGGGCTCGGTTGCTTACGCCTGTAATAGCACTTTGAGAGGCTGAGGTAGGCAGATCACGTGAAGTCAGGAGTTCGAGACCACCCTGACCAACATGGGGAAACCCCGTCTCTACTAAAAATACAAAATTAGCCAGGCGTGGTAGCATATGACTGTAATCACAGCTACTTGGGAGGCTGAAGCAGGAGAATCGCTTGAACCCAGGAGGCAGAGGTTGTGGTGAGCCGAGATCACACCATTGCACTTCAGCCTAGGCAACAAGAGTGAAACTCCATCTCAAAAAAAAAAAAGGGACAGTCCTTTACACCATTCCTTCCTCCTGGTGCCACTGCCATGCATGTCCTTAGGTGTCCCCTGACAGATTGTAGGACATCAGTGGACCCAAAAGTGGGGACAAAGAAATTGCACAAATGAAGGGAATAGTGAGGAAAGCATTCAGAGGGAGATGTCCAGGCAAAGGTGAGTGCAGGCATAGCTGGTTTGCTTGTCCTTTCTGCTTCCATCTTACCCTCCCTTTATTATTTCTTTGTGTTTATGCTGCCTGAGATTTTACCAACCTGTGATTTATTGAAAGTTTGGAGTTGAAATAATGATCTTCTTTAAAAACACAAACGTGAGTTAGTAACTTATCAACCTTAATGTGTCTTACTCTATTCTTACATCACCTAAAATCAGCAACATCAGTGGGGTAGTACTATGGTTTTGGATATAGCTTGTTTGACCCCCATCAATTTGGATCCCTAGTGTGGTGGTGTTGGGAGGTGGGGCCTCGTGGGAGGCGTTTGGTGTGAATTCCTCATGAATGGCTTGATGTTGTCCTCATGGTAGTGAATTCCTGTCCTTGAAAGACTGGATTAGTTCTCAAGGAAACAGATTATTTCCTGTGAGAGTGGATTGTTAGAAAGCCTGGATGCCCCTCGGTTTTTCCCATCTTTGCACGTGTCTGCTTCTCCTTTTATCTTCTCTGCCATGTTGTGATGCAGCATAAAAGTCCTCGTGAAAAGCCGGGGCCGTACCCTTGAATTTCTCAGCCTGCGGAACCAAGAGCTAAATAAACCTCTTTCTGTTATAAATTACCCAGCCTCAGGTATTCTTTTATAGCAACACAAAATGGACTAAGACGGGGAGAGTGAAAGAGAGGAACAGATGGCACGAAGTACTCTGGGGAACTGGATGGGTTATTTGGGACTAAGTCTTCAAAATAGGAGTTTTGATGTGGACGACGTTGGCCTCAGTGAAAGCACGGAGATGCTGCAAAGAGGGAGGATGGGGAAATTGGAGGTTTTCAAGCTGGCCTTAAGCAAGGAAAAGGAGAGAAAACACATGTCCCTCTTGCTTCTTCTCTAGCACAGGTGTGGCAAATGAGATTGCTGCATTGGCTGGCCAGCATTTATCCCCTCTTGCTTTCTGTTTTTCATTCAGGTATTGACCTTTTCCCCCACAGTCCAGGAGTTTCAGGCAGAGCTCATACCTTCCCCATTTCCCGATTGGCTTCAGTCAATGAGCATATCCCATCCCAGAAAAAGTGTTTAGAAATGGACATATGACCCAATGTCAGGACAATGAGATTTGTGTGTCTAAGAAAGAATCTTCTCTCTGCTTCTGAGAAACCCAGCGGAAGGAAAGTTTGCTTTGGATATCCCATCCTATTTTAGGTGACATGAATTTTTGCAGGTCGATCTGGAAGCCTAACCAACGTGTATATCAGTTTTACAGTTTTTCCTCTTGGGAAAAACAGTTGGCTTCAAACAAACTTGTGGAAACCAACCTGTTCATCAATTGGAGAGTAATAGTGGTAATTTTTAAGTAATAAGATTCATTGATATGTACCAAAGAAGTGAAGATTTTTTACAATATTTCAAAAATTTTAAATGACACTGTGCCCTGAAGTGAAATATGAGAATTGAAGGGAATATGACACTCTGATTTAAAAATGCAAGAAACTGAAGTAATTCATGAAGTGCTGGCAGCTAGCTTCACGTCCCCTCTCACTGTGTGGGTTTGAAATTACTTTGGAGGCTTTGGTGAGAAGTTTTAGTGCATTATGTTATGAAAGTACCAGGTTCGGGCTCCAACAGCAGGAAGCAAGCCCCAGCCCAGCTTTTGGGTAGAGATCTGCCCACTCTGGTCTTGGCATATATAGAGGTTAGGTCTTTTTCAGTCCAATCTGGTCCCAGGAGGGGACCCTAGGACCTCTGAAGGTTGAGATCCATTTAGATCCAGGATGATCCTGAAGAGTCTGCTTTAGCTGTGGGTAATCTTCACACTCACATCATAAAGCAATAAAGTAATAATACTAGCCAATGGTTTTAGGGGTCTTCACAGTTTGTAAAATGCTTTTACATGCATTATCTCATTTGTGCTCAGGACAAGTAGGGTTCCTGTTCTAGAGGGCAGCAAGCAGGTCACGGAAGCTCACATGTAGTACTCAGGGTCTCACAGCAAAAAAGGGATCTAACTGGTTTTCTTTACTCACAAACATAAAACTCAGTCTTATGAACGAATCCAGATGGTTCCACCATACCTTGACTTGTGCTTTGCCAAAGAAATTGGGACCACCAGGTGTGAGTTCCCTTAGTTTCCATTTTCTACATTTTGATGTATCCTCACAATCATCTGCACTCTGTCCGTTTTCTCTCGTCTTAACTGAAAGGAAAGATCACCTCTACTCCCATCTAAAGCTAATAAATTTGCCCATGTTCATCCCTCCTGTGTCCTTCCTTAGGTCCTCTCTTTCTTGTCTCCCACTTCCTTCCTCTTTGTCTGCAATGTGTGGCCTCTGCCCTATACTAACTAACAAAGCTTTTATCTGTGGCCACTAGCTGTAGCCTTTTTCTTCCTTCCTTTTCTTTCCTTGCTGTTTAGAAAAAAGCAATATCCACATGCAGCCTCACCAAGCATCCTTCTCCCTTCCCCATACATCCAGTTTCTCCCCAAGAGTTGTCAGCCCCATTTTTGTTGTTGCTTTAAGTGAATTTCTTTTTCATGCCCCAGAAAACCATCCTAATTCAAGCCTTTATTACCACTTTTATGGGCTGAAATTCATACGTTGAAATCCTAACCCCAGTATTTAAGAATGTGACTAGATTTGGAGACAGGTCTTGAAAGAGATAATTAAGGTAAAATGAGTTCACACGGGCAGCCCCCCTAACTGTTATAACAGTTGTTCTTATGAAAAGATGAGATTAGGACACAGATGTGCACATAGGGAAGACCATGTGAGACACAGTAAGAAGGCGGCCGTCTGCAAGCCAAGGAGAGAGGCCTCAGAAGAAACCAATCCTGCCAATGCCTTGGTCTCAGACTTCCAGCCTCTAAAAGTGTGCAATAGTAAACTTCTGTCGTTTAAGCCACTCAGTCTGTGGTACCTTATTACGGGAGCCCTAGCCCTCTGTTTCATATAATTAGCTGACTAGCCATTTGCTATGCTCCCAGTTCCTTCCCTTCCAACGTCAATGTCCTTCCGCATGACCAAGGACAAAAATAATTGTCGCAAGTTACCATGTGAACCATGTGATTCCCCTTCTCAAAAAATTCCAATGGCACCCTTCTTATCTGCTTTAAGTTTGAAATGCTTCATCTTGACATTTAAGACACCCAGAATTTTGCTACCATGGCCTTTTCCAGCTTCAGCTTCCTTAACTTCCTACCTGAACTTTCTGCTTCTTTCATATTCATCTCTGTTTCTCCTGTGCATATCCTGTCGCTGCCACCCATCTGCAACCCTACTGATGGAATCCTGCCCACATTTCAAGGTTAAGACCAAATGACACCTCCAAAAAGCCTTGCCTTAACTTCTTTTTCCTCCAAGTTACAGGGGACAATAATATGTATTTCACTCACAGGACATATAATCCACTTTGCCTAATTTTATAGTTATGAGCACTCTGGAAATAACTCAACTAGACTATAATCACCTGGAGGACAGAAATGAATATTTTATACATTTTTTTCTTTTTGTATTCTCTATACTTCTTGCTAGAATGTTTTATACATAGCAAGGGATCAGTAACTATTGGCAACAAACTAATAAAATCAAAGTACAGGTTAAAGTGACTATTTATTATTCCCTCCTTCCAAGACAACACAAATGATATTTTGGCAGATATTGAAATGTGGGATCCAGCACTATATTCTACAATGGCTTTATTGATTTTTATCTACCTATTGTCTTGGTTTTTATTATCTATCTCTTATGTCTTACCTATGGATTGTTTTGATTTATATTGGTTGTGAAGACATGTTAAAATACTGCTCTACTCTGCTTGGGTTCTCACGTAATTACTTTTGTAATATATTCATTGCGTTATTTAAAGTAAGAGTGCCTGTATAACTTCCATGGCAGAATGTACTCATTTCATGAAGATTAGAAAAATGGATAGCAAACAATTTTTATTACATGAGTTAATAAGGAAAGCATATCGTTGCTTGAAACTTTTATTCAGAGAGACTTGCCTTTTGTTTACTGGTATTGCTGCATAATTCCCCTGCTCCCTACCCCAATGACACTCCAGAATAGCTATAGCTCTGGCAGTGCTTGCCGGCTAGACGAATATATCACTGCAATTGGAAAAATATCACTGGAGGGACAGTTCCAGGTTTGAAAATAGGGCAATTAGCTCTCAGCATGAAAAGGTGTGTCAGATGCTCCTGAAACTGAGTGACAGATAATGCTGGCCTGAGCCAGGCATAACACCAAGGGCTGATGGTGGCCATGTAGAGTTCCACCTGGCTGGTTTCTGCCAAAGAGGATCACTTCTGAACTGAATTCCACTGCTCACCCCAGGAGAATTTGCCAGTGGGTAGTTGTGCAGACATGTGTGTATATGTGGGGTCAGACATTTGTGATCTGTCATTGTTTTCTTTATTATTATGAGGAATTCTGCTGCACAAATCATATGTTACTCTTCAGAACAAACTGTCATGGTAAACAGTTGGTATCTGCATTAACAACAGTCCCTTCCTTTGGAGAACTGCTTTTCCCCAGCTCCTGTTGACTTTCCCCAGCTCCTGTTGATTCTGGGTTTGGGGTGCGAATTCCAATCACAGTCCTGAACACCCGAATAACCACCCTGGAAAATCCTATCACCAGCCTCACACCCGAGGACCAAAGTAGGGAAATGTCACCCAAGCTGGGCCAATGACTGTCCCTGGGAATTGTCTATACTGAAGCAGGAGTGAGTGGCTCCTTCCTCTGGGGTTGCTACTCTTGACATAACATAAGACTGGTTTTAGCAGCACCCCATGACAAATAGATCTAATCTGGGTTAGAGCAGGGGAAAGCCAATTTACAAAGATAAACAAAGACAGGCTGGGAGAGAGAGAGACAACAGGACATTATTTGCATCACTGTACCCACCTCCTTTCCCTAAGACCATCTCTCCGACTGTCTCCCCAGTCACATGCACAGACAAATCCTCTTTTCTTCATTTCCATATTAGGCTGAAGAGCTAGACTCTGGAGAAGAGGGTAGTGGTAGCAATGGGCTGTGGAAAGGTGGGGCACTGTCTTGCAGTGAGTATCAGCCCTTTTCTTGGATGTGCCAGGGAAGGTTAACGGGGGGTCTGGAGTGGTCCCGTGGTGTCCTGGGTCAGTCTCATGTGAGCTGGGCTACCAGGAGGACCCCTATAGTAGCTGGCTGCGCATGGCTCTCTAGCACATAGCTTCTATTCCCGATTCTTTGAATCTAGCCAAGGAGATAAGACTTAACATTCAAAGTAATAGAGAACAATCAGGGCACGCTGGTCAGTCTTCCAGCATTTGTAGTGAGCCCTTTGATGCTGCAGGGCTGTAGAGATGAGGGGCAGGTGAACTTGTAGAGTCCCTGGGTCACTTCTTCTTGTAGGTCCTTGATCATGGACCAGCTTGGAGGCTGGCTAGAGTTGGTTCTCAAATGGAATTCCAACTGTTCAGGTGACAGAATCAAGCTATTATTCTCTCACCCTTTAGACTTAGAATAGCTGGCAGTGTTTCATTCCTACTTTTCTTGAAGGTTCTTCTTTTTGTCTTACTCTGTAATTTTCCCAGGGATTATTAGGGTGACACCAAAAGTGCAGGGCAGACTGCGCTAATCCTGGTTTTGGCCAAACAGGCCAAATTGGAAAAATACCCCTCTTACACTGTAGAGAAACGTGTGTCTGCTTCCCATGAGGTCAAACGGCGGACACTGCTACTTGTTCTACTTACCTCACAGTATTATTGTGACAACCATGAGGCAGTCCATGAGATAGTACTAAAGAAAAGCAAATAGCACAAAACGCATGCTAAGTATCATCCATTGATGCCTCTCAGCTCCAACACTGGATACACTACCCAAATCCAAGAATTATAACCTTGCAAATTTGCTCTGCATGGTTCAGCATAGTCCTTTCTCAGAAATGCCAGGACCAGATGGATGAGGTGGCCTCCATCCAGCCACTGTCGTGGCCAATGATCCTGACAGGTCCTTTGACTTTTCTGTATTTACTCTGAAGGAACTTAGGCAAGAAATCATAAATGAGACCCTATAATAAAGCATTTGCTTAACCCTCTCCAATGTATACAACCATTTTTTATTTATAAACTCACAAGATAATGCGTCTTCAAAACAGATAAAAACTTTTAAAAAAGATAAAGGGGGAAATAGAGCAAAGAGAAAAGGAGAGAAAAAGCATATCTGCAGCGAGCACTCTTCAAAACAATTTAAAGTCTCAGGGACTAAATTCTTTTCCTACATTATCAGGAACCCCTGGGAAGACAGAATTGATGTGGCCACCTCAATCCACCCCATGTGGGTACTTACATCTTGAGTGAAATAGTGAACAGCTTTTAAAGAGATGAATCCTCATTTCAGGAATGAATATTAAATTTCACATTTCATAAAAGTCTTGAGCCAGATCTACTACATGAAAAGTGACTCTTAGTTAACGTCATCTGTAATGAAAGAGGGGACCTTCCACTTGTTTTTTATTTGCATTCCCTGGATTATAACGGCAAAAAAAATAAATAAAACCATTTTCTCCTCATATTCACATCAGCTGTCCCTCGCATATTAAAGATACTCTAAGGATATTTTAAATTTTGGCAGGGCAAAGAGGTCTCTGCATCTCAATATTTGTCTGAATCTAACTTTGGTCATCAATAAATGTATAGAATATGGTCTCCTGAGCTTCTTGAAATTTGTCTAGCTAGTGAACCTGGTAAAGTAAGACTAACCTGTTGAATACAGTGACTTTGTGGTGGGGAATGCTTTTTTGCCTGTATTTCCTCCCATCCTCAGAACAAGCATGGGTTTGCTCAGGAAAACAAAGACCATTCTAGTTAGGTTAAGCAGGAAGGGATTGCACAGAGGGGCTTGGGTGCTTATCACACCATTGGAAGTCTAAAGGAGCAACAATCTAGGGGCCACCATGACATTCAGGTTTGCTGTTAGAGTTAAGAGTTGATGTCGCCCAGGGTGCATAAGCTACAGACAATTGTTACAGAGTTCACCCACCCTCTGCAGACATGACATCAACACCATGTCAAGGCTGAGGCTGCTGAATAACTCTTGTCTGGCAAGAGCACGAACATAACAACCAGAGAAAGAGATGAAACAAGGCTTCTGTCACCCTTCCACCTTCCAAATATCAAGTTAGTTTATCTCATTGATAGAGTTCAAGGTGTTTGCAAAGCACCTGTCACAAGGGAGAAGGGGAAATGTCATTTTCATGCTTCTGGGCTGTGAAGCATAAGAAAAAAAGCCGAAGGTGATATATTGTCAAAGGTAAACCAGGCATAACCTCCACCTTAAGCATTTCTGGTCTAGTATCTTTCCTTCACCAACCACACACCTTCCTGTCTCTTTCAGCCACTGTAGGCTTCGGGTTGGTCTTGCCCATTGTTGCTTACTGCCCAGTGCATTTCCTAGATAGAAGGCAGTGGCCATGTAGTCTTCAAAATAATTTCCCATTCACTTCCATTTTCTCTCCTTTGGACCTCAACTTTCCCAATCCCTTCTACCTCCACTTTTCCCAAATTTAGAAAAAATGCAGGCCAGGTATGGTGGCTAACTCCTATAATCCCAGCACTTTGGGAGGCCAAGGCCAATGGATCACCTGAGGTCAGGAGTTCAAGACCATCCTAGCCAACATGGTGAAACCCCATCTCTACTAAAAATACAAAAATTAGCTGGGTGTGGTGGTGCGTGCCTGTAGTCCCAGCTATTTGGGAGGCTGAGGCAGGAGAATTGCTTGAACCTGGGAGGCAGAGGTTGCAGTGAGTCGAGATCCTGCCACTGCACTCCAGCCTGGCACCTGGTGAAAGAACGAGACTCTGTCTCAAAAAAAACAAAAACAAAACAAACAAAACAAAAATAACAGAAAAAAAAATACAAAAATTAGCCAGATATGGTGGTAGGCGCTTATAATCCCAACTACTTGGGAGGCTAAGGCAGGAGAATCGCTTGAACCTAGGAGGCAGAGATTGCAGTGAACCGAGATCGTGCCATTGCACTCCAGCCTGGACAATGGATCAAGACTGCACCTCAAAAAAAGAAAAGAAAAAGAAAAGAAAAAAGATGAAGGCCAGCCGCAGCAGCTCATGCCTGTAATCCCAGCACTTTGGGAGGCTGAAGTGGATGGATCACCTGAGGTCTGGGGTTCAAGACAAGCCTGGCCAACATGGTGAAATTCTGTCTCTACTAAAAATACAAAAATTACTCTGGTGTGGTGGCGCACATCTATAATCCCAGCTACTCAGGAGGCTGAAGCACAAGAATCGCTTGAAGCTTGAACTCAGGAGGCGGAGGTTGCAGTAAGTCAAGATCATACCACTGCCCTCTAGCCTGGGTGACAGAAAGAAGGAAAAAGGAGGTGAGGGGAGGGAGGGGAAGGGAGAGGAAGGGAGGGGAGGGGAGGGGAGGGGGAGTGAAAGAAAGAAAGAAAGAAAGAAGAAAGAAAGAAAGAAAGAAAGAAGGAAGGAAGAAAGGGAAAGAAAGAAAAAGAGAAAGAAAGTGAGTGAGAAAGAAAAAGAAAGAAAGAGAAAAGAAAAGAGGGGAGGGAGGGAGGAAGGAAGGAAGAGACAGAAAGAAGAAAGAAAAAAATGCATAAGTAAACATCCTATCAAAGAATGGAAATGCCAATACCTATCACATTTATTAGATCTGACAACGAAGACGTTACTATCATGATGAAAGCTGCTGAAAAGCATAGTAGCTAGGTCTCAAGTGCATTAATTCAACTCAACACGTGCATTGTCATTTAACCAAAGGCCCTCAGTGGCATTTTCACACGCTTCCCTCCCCTTGGATCTGATTTGTATGCACAGTAAAACCATGCTTAGAGACCATGAGGATGTCATGGGTGCAGGAGGCTGTGACAAGACAGAGTGAGGACATTTTATAAGGAACTTCTGGCAAAAGAGGGAAAATAAGCTGTGCTACAGTGTGACCTTTAGTGAAATTTTATGTCACACTGGAGCAATAAAAGGAAATGAGTCACCCTACGCCCTTCTCCCGTCTAGGCTGGGAGCCATGTGCTGAGGACCCATGCTCCAGCCCCACTCGTTCCCTCTCCCACCACTGCAGGCTGGGTCGCAGCCTGTGGGGGAGGTGAGAATGCAGTTCTGTGAGTGTGTCAGGGACTCAGCTATTGTCTCAGGGCTCCAAGCCCCCTCCGCACTGGGCCTATGAGGGCGAGGTTGAACTGTGAGCCACATCCTTGCCGTGCCTCCAGCTTCTCTCCAGGCTCTGCCAGTGGAAGGTGCTAGAAGGAACTGGTAAGGAGGGAAGAGCAAGGAGGGACTTCATTTTCCTGTCCACTCCCTATTCTTGAGTGTCCACACTCCCACCCAGCTGCGGCAGTGCCTCTCTACAGCAGCAGCTGAATTCACTTTGCAGTGTTCCTAACACATGCAGAACCAACCCCATCACACGCACCCAGAGGCAGCAGCAGTGTGCAGCTCTGCGGGCCCCGGAGCTTTGAGGTCCTGGTGTCCCCAGCCTCAGGGGTGGCAGTGCTCCCTGCTATTACCGCCTCCCTGGCATCCAGTATCCTTTTGTTTTTTTCAGTTCCCCAACTTCAACCAAATGCATAGTTTACAATCCTTTATTATTATACTATCTCTCTTCAGATAACTGGTGTGGTTTCTGTTCCCTGGCTGAACGCTGGCTGATGCCATGAACAAAATGGGGTGTTTGGAATACTGGAGGCTTTGCATGAGTATTTGCTGAATGAATGAGTGAGTGAAGGAGTGAGTGAGCCAGTGCTCCCACTGCTGTCTGTAGCTGCCCATGCCCTTTGCACGCTCACAGGCGGAAACCAAGGCTGCTCAGAGCCCTCAGCCTCAGCCTCCCTTGCCCGGTCGCCCAGACTTTCATCCAGCTTTGGGGCTCCCTCCTGTGGGCTCTGCAGGCCTCAGACAGGGCAGCAGACACAGCCTCTGCTCCCCAGGGTAGACATGCTCTTGGCCAGACGCGCCCTTGTGTCTGCACGAGGCCACTTGCAGCTACAGGGAGGGCCCGTCCAGCTCTGCATGTAAAACACAGCGTATCCGTTGTCTCCGCCAGACCTTCACATACAACTCCCAAACTCCGGCAAATCTCAAACCTAAATACCCTGTTCTAGGAAAGAAAGTAGCCAGGGGGAGAAGTCTGGTTGACTATTACCCAATTGAAGTCCCACAGTAGGAAGTAAATGAACCTGATTAAAGAAAATGGAGTACATTTCTGGCTTGGCAGAGAAAAATATATAAATAAATTTTTAAATGGGCCTGAAATTTTCCCTTGTTACTTACTTAGGAGCTGGAATCCTAAAACGAGAGTGCCACCTGCTGGCCATCATCAGACCCCCACATCGCGGGTATTTCAAGGCAGGTGCCCCGAGTGGCACAATGTGGGCCAAAGCCTTCTGTGTGAACACGGTCCAAAGGGTTCTAAGCGTGACTGCCCTGGCCATGCAGTTTCCACGAGGTGTTTGGCCCTGCCTGGAGCATGTGGACTTGCTACCTGTCCAGAGAATTCCCCCTGGGGGCATGTGCTCCAGCACCAGGCTGGGCGCAGTGGCTCACGCCTGTAATCCCAGCACTTTGGGAGGTCGAGGCAGGCGGATCACCTGAGGGTAGGAGTTCAAGACCAGCCTAGTGAAACTCTGTCTCTACTAGAAATACAAAAATTAGCCAGGTGTGGTGGCAAGTGCCTGTAATCTCAGCTACTCAGGAGGCTGAGGCAGGAGAATCACTGGAACTTGGGAGGCAGAGGCTGCAGTGAGCCAAGATCGCACCACAGCCCTCTACCCTGAGTGACAGAGCAAGACCCCGTCTCAAAATTTTAAAAAGTGCCTCCGTGGAACATCTGGAGTATCCCCGCTTTCTGACAAACGCTTGGCAGATGAAACTGAAACGGCACAGTTCATGTGTGGAAATATTTATGGCTGCGGATTTGATACAATAAGTAGATTACAGGAACCTGTGCCATGGAACCATAGGATGATAGAGCCAGAAGGAGGCCTTTGAGTATTCTTTGTGAGAAAGCCATAGTGGTTCTTATTTTTAAAAATAATTTCAACCTTTATTTTATATACAAGGGGTACAAGTGCAGGTTTGTTACCCGGGTATGTTGCATGATGCTGAGGTTGGGAGTATGGATGATCCGGCTCCCCAGGTGCTGAGCACAGCGCCTCGTAGGTAGTTTTTCAGCCATTACCCACTTTCCTCCCTCCCCACTTTTGTAGTCCCCAGTGTCAACTGTTCCCTTATCAATGTCCACGATTACCCAATGTTTGGCTCCCACTTTTTTTTTTTTTTTTTTTTTTTTTTTTTTTTTTGAGACAGAGCCTTGCTCTGTTGCCCAAGCTGGAGTGCAATGGCACCATCTCAGCTCACTGCAACCTCCACCTCCCGAGTTTATGCGATCCTCCTGCCTCAGCCACCTGTGTAGCTGGGATTACAGGCACCTGCCACCATGCCCGGCTAATTTTTGTATTTTTAGTAGAGACAGGGTTTCACCATGTTGGCCAGGCTGGTCTCAAACTCCTGACCTCAAGTGTTTCACCTGCTTCAGCCTCCCAAAGTGCTGCTGGGATTACAGGTATGAGCCACCACGCTTAGCCTTAGCTCCTGCTTATAAGCGAGAACATGTGGTCTTTGCTTTCCTGTTTCCCCATTAATTTGCTTAGGATAATGGCCTCCAGCTGCATCCATGATGCTGCAAAGGACCTGATTTTGTTCTTTTTATGGCTGTGTAGTATTCCACAGTGTATATGTACACATTCCATATTTTTTAAATTCCTTTTACGATGAATGAGCTTCTGGCTTGATTCCATGTCTTTGATATTGTAGATAGTGACCATGAGTCTTATGAATGGGTGCAGTGGTTGACAGTTTGTAGTTGCCAATTTAGGGTATTGGAGAGGATGGTGCTCATGTAAGAGCTTTGAAACTACTGGTGACGATGAGAGGAGGAGGAGGAGGATGGTGATGATAAATAGTATTTGTTAGCACCCTCCCTGAGGGGTGGTGAGACACATTTCCCAGTCAGTTTCTGAAACCCCCCAATAAAAAATGTAGTTCTGGCCAGGCGCGGTGGCTCAGGCCTGTCATCCCAACACTTTGGGAGGCCGAGGTGGGCAGATCATCTGAGGTCTAGAGTTCAAGACTAGCCTGACCAACATGGAGAAACCCCATTCTACTAAAAATACAAAAAATTAGCCAGGCATAGTGGCACATGCCTGTAATCCCAGCTATTCAGGAGGCTGAGGCAGGAGAATTGCTTGAACCTGGGAGGCGAAGGTTAGTGAGCTGAGATTGTGCCATTGCACTCCAGCTGGGCAGTAAGAGCAAATTCCATCTCAAAAAAAAAAACAAAAACAAACAAAAAAATGTAGTGTTTCTAGATGAAATTAAATGAGGATTAAAATGCAAATATATCACAGAAAAGAAAAAAAAAAAAACAGAGTCATTTGTGTAATTCCGAAGAGCAAAGGGTTTCCAATTAAATGACTTCCTGAAACAAAATTTGGAGAGGTGCATGTATGTAAGGACTGTGTCTGGCATGGGTGAGCCAGAGATGAAACCTGAAAAGGAGTCGGGGGTGGGGATTCACTCGAAAGACCAAAGGAAACACAAAGGGCTGGAGCAGCGTTAGACAGAGACCCCTGGCCACGACGTGATCACCATGGCTAATCTCAGATACACGCCGTGGGAAACAGGAACATGACTTCACTTTCCTGCCAGCTCAGCCCTTCTGCTGCCTTGCCTGGGAGAGTATGAGGAGGGGTCCATAAAAGCCACAATCCTGCTTACAAACCAATAATGTATGGAATCTCCAGGGTAACATCATACTCTAGTCTCCAAAGTATAGGATCATTTTTTGTTAAGTTTTCAACTTTTTACTGCTTTATGTTTATTTCATGTGGAACTTATTCACTATTGACATAGTTTGGACATTTTTCTTCTCCAGATCTCAGGTTGAAATGTTCTCTCTAATGTTGGAGGTGGGTCTGGTGGGAGGTGTTTGGGTCATGGGGGGCAGATCCCCAATGAATGGCTTGCTGCCATTCCTGTGGTGATGAGTGAGTTCTCACTCTATTAGCTCATGTGAGATCTGGTTGTTAAAGGGAGTCTGGAACCTCCCTCCCCTCTCTCTCTTTTGCTCCCTCTCTCACTGTGTGAAACACCCACTCCCCTCTTTGTCTTCTGCCATAAGTAAAAGCTTCCTGAGGCCTCACCAGAAGCAGATGCTGGTACCATGCTTCTTGTACAGTCTGCAGAACTGTGAGCCAAATAAACCTCTTCTTTGTAAATTACCCATCCTTGGGCCTTCCTTTATAGCAACACAAAATGGATGAATGCAACAACTTTGTGGTAGATATATGATATACCCACTGTCCTACCACCAGTTAAATTCCCCATTATCGCCCACATGTATTCATGCCATCTCTATCTACCATAAAATTCGTGAGTCTCTGCTGATTGACACACGAGCAGAATCAAGAGACAGTCACAGCAAGACACCGTAAGAGCCAAAGGTGCTTCTGAATCATCAATGATTGGATTATGTCCAGTGAAATTTTAGTGTCAAGTCTATTTTCTTGTACTCTAATATCCTAAAATTGAACACCCACATTGCTAAATGTGACACTTAGTGACTCACTGTCAGCAAGGATATCAGTTGACCAGAATTCCTCTTCAAGTGTGCTTACAGCTCATTGAAAGACCAGACAAATCAAATCAAATTAGTTCCTCTTCGGATATAACATTTTCATTTCAATAATAATTGAAGGCTTTCTGGGCAAGAGAAATGGATCTTAAGGTAAATCTCAAAAAATATTTACGAATATCAAAGCATGTCAGTCATAATAGATATTTTTGTAATAATGATAATATTTTAACTTAGCAACATCACCTGGAAAGCCTATGGCACCTGACTTTGTGCTCCTCATCAGCAACGACGGGGAGAAGTGGCTAAGATGTGGTCTTGCCTCCTCTGAGTACACTGCCAAAAACTGCCTTCTTCTGCAACGTCCCCATCCCATGCTACTAACTGTGCCATTTACCCGAATTTATTTCTCTCCATAGCAGTAAATACTACATGAAGTAACATATGATGCTTTTTATAAAGCAAAATAATGTAATGAACACACCACTATTATACATTTCTTCTTTATTGGTTTTCTTTCACTCCTGGGAGAACATAAGGTCCATGAGAGAAGAGACTTTGTGTCATTCTGTACTGAGTCCTCAGTGATGGGAAATAAGGTAAATATTCAATCATTATTTGTTGATCTGGGAATGATGATTGAACAAATCTATGTCAATGTACATTTTAATATTTTTTTATACTGGGTTACTTTTTTATTTTACACAAACCCAGATGTTTCTGATTTATGCAAAATGATTATTAAAATTTAGTAGGTGCTTTAATTGTTATGCATAGCACATTTATAAAAATGAAACATTTTGTAAGTCATATATATCTTCCTAATTCATTCATTTCCTACCAAATTATGTGCCTCACATGATTAAACATATCCCTTGGGCAGCAGTCTTTTCCTTTCTAGTCATTGCAGTCATTTCATATTAAGATATACAAACTGCAGAAATATCATTAGTTTGAAACAGGTCAGGTCCCGGACATTTATGGTAAGCAATCTGCTGCGCAACCATTTACCGAGTGAATACTGTACCAGGCAAGGGCCAGCACTTTGCATATGTTTAATTTTAACTACATGAAAATTCTAAGAATAAATAATATCCTCATTTTGCAGATAAGAAAACGGAGACTTAGACCAGCTTAGTAATAAACCTAAAATTTAACCTTGAATAAATGTTAGATTCTGAGTCAAACTCTTCTGACTCCTATACCTAAGCTTTTCTATTAATATGATCATTCATGTGTACACGTTTTACTATATAAAACAATAACAATAAAAAGTATTAAAGTATTTTCTCACATAAAAATAGAACACTGCTGTTGGTATAGATTAGTAACATCAGCTTACTCATAAATGTTTAGACATTTAAATAATTTCTGCCATTGATTAGACATTTAAATAATTCATGCCTGAGGCCTTCTTTAATTGGCAATTCAGACAGGACAGGACAGAGTAGATCAGTATGAGTTCAGAGGTGCTATGAGCTCAGAAGTGTTATGAGTTCAGAGGTGCTATGATATCAGAGGTACAATGAGATCAGGAATGCTGAATTTAGGGGTGCCATGAGTTCAGGGGTGCTATGAATTCCAAGGTGCTATGAGTTCAGGAGTGCTATGAATGTAGGGGTCCAACGAGTTTAGAAGTACCAGTTTAGGGGTGCTATGATTTTGTGCATCTATGAGTTCAGTGAACTTAGGGATACTATGAGTTCAGGGGTACAATGAGTTCAAGGTATTATGAGTTCATGGCAGGGCCACATTATTGCTTGTATGAACCCTGGGTATTTTTGCCTTTGTGTGACTTTCTCCATGAAAAGTATTAAAAATAATACTGTACAACTGTGTTGGTATAAAGATGAATATAAAACAAGCTAGATTCACTATTATATATTCATTACTATTCTAGTCATTTCTCTTATGATATTAAAAGAATTTATAATGTAAACATTTTCATGGGCCTTTGAAAGTATTGTGGACCCTGGGCCCTGTGCTTGCCCTGTTGGCTCCCGTGCCTGGGGCTAGGCAGTGTGCCCGACACACGTGTATGCTCTCCACTTCCTCAATTTCAACTACTAGAAAGTTAATCATTCAAATCATATGCCCATTAAGGTAAAATAGCATTGGAAGAATTGACCTTAAGTTAGTACTTTATATGCCATTTAAATCGACAAGAGCAGAGACCCGTGTCTGTGTTCTCTGATGAAGGTGGGGATGCTGGGGAACAGAGGCTGACCTTGGGGAGGGTCGTGCTGATCCAGCTCTTTGGGGAGACACCGCAGAGCCCTCCCCTTCCCACAGTGGTACCTAGGGCTTGCCTGGGAGATATCCTGCATTATCTGTCTACACATCTGGCCCTTCCATTGTCTTCTGTAGTGGTTATATTGCCTGTTTTCTCTACATATAACGGCAACATACATTCTTAAAAAAACAGCATATTTTGACCGACTTCCTTTCATTTCTTTTCCTGGCATCCATGCACACCCGTGTGCACACACGCACGTATTAACGTCAGAACCATGCTGTACCTATGAGTTACGTTCAGCATATGTCTCCTTGTCCTTCACATTTACTGCTTTGATGCTCCTCCCTAAGTCTGTGTTTTCAGTTTTTTGTTAACACTCTAGGTTTGACCCGCTTAAATATTTTCCAAAGATTTGGAAGTCATATCCTATTTTAAATCTAACAGTAAGTTCCTTTTTTTTTTTTTGAGACAGAGTCTCTCTCTGTTGCCAGGCTGGAGTGCAGTGGCACCATCTTGGTTCACTGCAACCTCTGCCTCCCAGGTTCAAGTGATTCTCCTGCCTCAGCCTCCCAAGTAGCTGGGCTACAGGTGCACGCCACCACACCCAGCTTGATTTCTGTATTTTTAGTAGAGACGGGATTTCACTATATTGGCCAGGCTGGTCTCGAACTCCTGACCTTGTGATCCGCCCACCTTGGCCTCCCAAAGTGCTGGGATTACAGGCATGAGTCACTGCGCCTGGCCTTAATATGTATTTCAAGTATCCTTCCCAGTCTTCTCCTACTCATTGTCATGTTGGCCAGGACGGTCTCAATCTCTTGACCACGTGATCCATCCTCCTTAGCCTCCCAAAGTGCTGGGATTACAGGTGTGAGCCACCACACCTGGCCCTTTTTTTTTTTTTTTTTTTTGAGATGGAGTCTCACTCTGTCTCCCAGGCTGGAGTACAGTGGCACGATCTCGACTCACTGCAAACTCCACCTCCTGAGTTCAAGCGATTCTCCTGAGTCAGCCTCCCTAGTAGCTGGGATTACAGGCACATGCCACCATGCCAGGCTAATTTTTGTATTTTTAGTAGTTATAGGGTTTTGCCATGTTGCCCAGGCTGGCCTCGAACTCCTGACCTCAGCTGATCTGCCCACCTCAGCCTCCCAAAGTTCTGGGATTACAGGAGTGAGCCATGGCACCTGGACAATAAGTTACTTTTAAGCTATAAGAACATTACTAGACATATGTTTCTCTAAGTACTAGAATAAAACTATGACATAGTAATGACTGTGCACCCCATATAAGATGGGGTATTTAGCATTGCTTTAATTCAGCATCACTTCCCATATCCCAGAATTTATCAATAAAATCTGGGGTTCAAGACAAGTTTGCTCTTATTAAATTACCATTTTTCTATTAAATATAATTCCATATCAGAGATTGCCAGTACATTTTATCCCTAAATTTATAACAGAATAGGTTTTATGATATATTTAGTAGATGTCATTGTTCACTATGAGTTCTTTTGTATTAAAATTGTCCCTTCGTTAATAGTGCTTAATTGCTTAGTTGGCTCTGGGTCATCTAAAACAATTTTTACCAGAATAGCACATTCGTGCCTATTTCTTGAACCTTGCATATTTGAAAATATCTTTCTGTAGTTTTCACATGAAAAATAACTCAACTGGGCATATATTTTGGGCTTGCAACTATTTTCCTTCAAAACAGCAAATGTTGCTTCATCAGATTCTGGTATTTCATGATTCCCTGAGGCCATCTTAATTTCTGAACTTCTGTAGGTACCCTATTTTTACTGCCTGAATGCTTGTTGGGTTTTGTTTTCTTGATCCTAGGAACTCAAAAATTAAACAACTTCTCATGGCATCGATGTCTTGTCCTGGTGACCTCCTTCTAATTGCACTCAGATCTTTTTTTCAGCCCAGACTCAGGAAAGGTCCAACCATCCCCATATCCACCTCACACTCACTTCCCACCATGATGTCTTTGGTGACTGTCTTCCTGGGGAACAGCCCTAACTTCTTGCTGTCTCTGTTCCTCCTTTTATGCATGTTGAGTGTTTACCAGATATCATATGTAGTGCTAAATTCTCACACATATTTGTTGCTGTCCCGACTGCGGTACTCAGAGGAGATACTGTCATCCCTGTACTGCAGATGGAAGGCGTGGCCAGGTCCACACACATTGTAAGTACCGGGGTTGAGCTTCAAGTCCACGTGAGACCCCAAAGCTCATGCCCTTTCACCCCAGTGCTGTACTTCCTTTATTTCTGTTCATCCCACTATTCCCATGTGATTTTCTTTCCACTCCATTCTCAGTGTCTCAGGTTTGTCTCCCTCACTATGGATCAGATTTTTCAAGGTGTCATTTCAGATTTACCATCCCCATATAGATGAATTCAGCATTGAATTTCTTGTTTCCTTTAATACTTTCTTATTTTACTTATCTCTCCTTTCTTTATCTGGGCTGCTTCCATATCAGTCTATTCTCCCTTTGACAGTTTGTTCCATTTCAAAAAGGCAATTCAATTTTTTATCTGACAAAGGATGATCATTTTTTCCTAAAATGTTTTAGGCTATTTTTTGTTGTTGTTGAAAAACATTGTTTCCAGTGAAATTTTTGCATAAGGCTGACTTTA
The DNA here is from genome assembly GCA_963573385.1 of Cacajao melanocephalus. Lineage (NCBI taxonomy): Eukaryota > Metazoa > Chordata > Mammalia > Primates > Pitheciidae > Cacajao > Cacajao melanocephalus. The sequence goes on from CAUYLG010069892.1 coordinate 137,516, forward strand.
TCAGGCCCCTACAATTTTTTCAAAGACTTCTCCTTTTTCTTGTTTGCTTGTCCAAGAAGGCAGGGCTCTACCCAGCACAAGAGAACAAGCATGCTCTGTGCCCCCACCCCCACCCTTCCCAAGTGGCTGTCCCAGGGAGAGCTGGGAGACACGCACAGCTCCTCTCTCATTAGGAGGCCTGCTGCTGGAATGTCTTTGCTAAACTATGAAGGGATCTTTTCCTGTCTTCACTGTCTGACCTTCTGATCCTTTGTAAAATTTAAGGATCTCAGAAATAACAGCCTTCCAGATGCCTAGACGCCAAGGCTCCTCTGGACTCTATCCCCATTCATGGTGCTTTATTTGGCATACTACACTCCCCAGAACCGGCCTCCTCCCTGAGATACTCTGGAATTATCTAGCTTGATCTAACAGTAGAAGTAGTTTTATGGGGAGGACAAATCTGACTGTGTCAAAAAGTAGCCCCTAGAGAGTCGAGGCATGACATGGTCTGGTTTACAGATGACGAGGCTCTGACCTGGAGTGGAGCATGGAGAGGGATGGAAGCCAGTTGCCGCATTCCTGAGGCCAGACCTGCATTGTCCACCGAGTGACCTTAGCTCTACAGCTTGCGGAAACTCTCCAAATTCTGGCAAGAGACTGGCTGTCAGTCCTAGTTTTGAGGGTTGCGAATACATTCTTTTCTTATAAATGGTGATTGAGGGAGACTGAATCAGGAGCTGCTAGCCAGGTGGCCTTTTAAATTAGAACCCTTAGGCCAGGTGTGGTGGTTCATGCCTGTAATCATAGCACTTTGGGAGGCCAAGGTAGGCGGATCACTGGAGGTCAGGAGTTCAAGACCAGGCTGGCCAACATGGTGAAACCCCTTCTCTACTAAAACTACAAAAAAAGTTGGCCAAGCATGGTGGCGCACAACTGTAGTCTCAGTTACTTGGGAGGCAGAGGCAGGAGAATCTCTTGAACCCTGATGCAGAGGTTGCAGTGAGCCATGATTGCATCACTGCACTCCAGCCTGGTCGACAGAGCGAGACTCAAACTCAAAAAAAAAAAGACCAAAAAAAAAAAAAAATTAGAAATCTGAGGCCAGGTGCAGTTGCTCATGCCTCTAATCCCAGCACTTTGGGAGGCCGAAGTGGGAGGATTGCTTGACCCCAGAAGTTTGAGACCAGCTTGGGCAACCTGGCGAGACCGCATCTCTAAAAAAACTTAAAAATTACCTAGCTGTGAGTATCAAAATGGCAGGATCAAATTCATACATAACAATATTAACCTTAAATGTAAACGGGCTGAATGCCCCAATCAAAAGACACAGACTGG